>VXAA01002714.1:317816-429892 GCA_013399115.1 Anseranas semipalmata | reverse complement strand
TTTTTTTTTTTTGCATTTATTTCCCACCATGCCAGTGGGGCACTGGGATGCCCAGTGTTTCTTGCTGTGACCTGTAGAGGGAACTGTGCAATGTAGCAAAATGGTCCAAAATAGAGTGGTATGTCCCCTTCCAGGAAAGGGTGCTCCTCACCCGTCCCCTCCATCCTTAGCAGACCTCACATTTTCCACTCATATCTCAGGTGGGCTGGGACCAAACCAGGCTTCCGACACAAGGCAAAATGCACAGCAACCAGAAGACAAGCTGCCTCTCTGAAACACCATGCAATCCCATTCTTGTCTTTTCTTTTCCTTCTTTCCTTTTTTTCTTTTTTTTTTTTTTTAATGAAAAACAGCTAGTTGGAGGTATTTTTCTCTTTATTTTGACTCATGGTTTCTCAGTTTTTGGGGGCTGCCAGTAAGAAGTTAGGAAAGGGCTGTTTTGACCCAGGGTAGAAGTGGCCAGATTTCCTGGGCCACCAGCCAAGGGTTAGCAGAGCCCAATATTTCTGGAGACCGCGCCGGGCTCAGCACTAGGGCTGTGGTTTGGGTCCTGTTTTATTGTCTCTGATGACACTGAAACAAAATGACTCAGGAGACCGTGGAGCCAGACAAGCCTTCCTTGCCCCATGGCTGAGATGCAGAGTGAGCCCGCTCCCCTTGTGGTGCTCCTTGCTGGAGATGACAGCTCGAGATGGGTCAACAAAAGCCTGGTGGAAAAAAAAAAAAAAAACACCACTCTGACCTTGCAAACGTGCCCATCTCCTCCCAGCTGCCTGGTGAAGAGCTGAGGATTTCTTGCTCCATGCTGTCTCACATGAGGCACAGGCGAGGCAGGGGGCCAGGCAGACTTTCTTAGTCATCCCTAGCTCTGCGGATATTTCCTGATCGCACAAGGCACTGCTTCTGTCAAACTTCAGGGTGTTTTGCTGACGTGCCAAAGTGCAGCCTGACTCAAAGCCCCTTGCAAGCAGCAGAGAGATCTGGCTGAGGCTGGAAAAGCCAGTGGTTTGAAGCTACTTTTCTCCTGACACCAGCACTATGGAGGAAATGGGCCAAAGCTGGAAGTGACTGATGTTGAGGTCTGCAGATGCCCAATCCCTTGCCTGGGATTTCTCCCTTGGAGGAGTTCCTCTGTGTCCAGAAAATGCAAATCTCTCTGGGCTGGCTTAATATGTTGTTACAGTGCATGCATAGCCGCTAGCCTGTATTTCCCTCTGTTTTTTCCCCTGGGAAAAAGAAAAAAAATCAAAACCAAACCCCAAAATACTAAGACCCAACCCAATCCAAAAACAGTTAAAAAATCAAAAGAATGAGAAAAAAAAACTTAAATATTTATTTGGTGGCACCTACAAAATGAAAAAGGAATTGAACTGAGTTTTAAGACCTGCAGGTTTGAACATTTCTTGGAGGACCTCAGCCTTGAGCCTCCTGGGTTTACTCTCTGTCCCATGAGACATAGCCATGCAGGGATCCCCTTTGTAAGGCACGGCCAGGGAAGGAATTTCTTTTTTTTTTTTTTTTTGGAGCTAATCACCCTGCACATATAGGGAACATATCACTACAATCTTGATGAGTTTTCTGATTTCTCCAGGTCTTCATCCATCCCATGGAGCAAAGAGGGTTCCTCCACATTTACAGCTGTGGGACCCTTGTGGTGGTGGGACATGGTTTGACTTTGCTGAGTGAATTGCAGCCAACCACACTCTAATAAGAGCCTTCACAGACCATGGGCCTTTGTCTGGCCCATTTTCAAGGCAGAAGCAGGGGTGAAGTTTCAATCTTTCTTCCTGCTCTTTACCTCTCCGAAGGGAGCAGCATCCCTCACTGACATTAAAGGCGACTGAGCAAAAGGGCACGAATATAAGCCAGACTTTATATAATTATATAGGGAAGAAAACTGGGATGTCTCTTTGTAGAGGCTGGGAAGGTTCCACTGGAAAACTAGGTTAAACTGAAAAAAAAGAAAGAGTCTTTGTAACCCAGAAATAGCTGGGAGGTTTAAGTATAATTTTCCAGCCCTGTGTTATTATGGTACTAATTCGGGTCTGAGAAAGAAATGTAGGTAAAGGTCTCCCAAGGTCAGGAGAAGAAACAAATCACACTTCATGCAGCTTCTTTTTCACACAAAATCCCTTGTCCTGATTGAGCAATCTCCATTCACATAGGGTTGTTTCCCTCACTGCATGGGGGCGCGGGGGGGGTGTCATATTTGTATTTAATTGACTGATTAGTTAATTAGTTAATGTAGAAATAAGACAGCATTTAGAGCCCTTCCTTTCACCTGGAAGGTGGGTTTGGGGACCAAGCAAAGCCTGGAAGTGCCCCACCTGTCCCGGGAGCTGAGGCAGAGGCAAAGCTCCTGCAAGCAGAGAGCTCGGAGGAGAGACCCACGCTGTGCAGCCAGCGGGAGCTGTGATTTCGGTCTGCATCCATGCAGCCTTCCCTTAGGCAGCGAGTGATGGCACGGCTAAGGCCAAGCCAGCCTCCTTAGCAAGCCCAGAGCAAGCCAGGGTTCACCAAGGCGTTTATTGTTCTTTGAATTTGCATTTCTTTTTAATTTGGATGAGGTTAATAAAGCTTAGCCCCTTCATGGACAACCATTGTGCACGATGCTGCAGAAGAAAAAAGCACCTGTGCCTAAGAGGGAACTACCTCCAAACCACATCAGCCCTCATCAGTGCATGAAATCCTGCTTTTTGCTGGGAAGTTCTGCCCTGTCCTGGATGCTAAGAAGCATCAGCGGTTCAAGGAAGGAGGAGGAAGTCAGTGTGACCATTTTTCTGGGATGATGAGACATTTCCCTTCCCCATCTGAACTATGTACGTTTAAACAAGTGCTGGGAAATAGAGCGAAATAAAAGCAGCTGGCTTTGCTTACATCAGAGTCAAAAACCAAAAGTCTTGCTGCTTTGCATCTTTCAAGCCCCCTCTTCATGTGAGCTCCCTAATGGTAGATCTGCAAGGAATAATTTCCAGTAACTGATTTTGGTACAAATTAAAGCCCGCTCGTTACTCCAGGGCTGTGGTGCATCTGGTAGCAGTTTCACCATTCAGGCACCCTAAAATCCAAAAACTGATATCCAGAGGAAAGCAGCCTCTGGTAACCATGCCCAGGACCATTTGGTTTTTAATTACTTTTCTTATTGGACTCCTGCTCCTGTGCTTGATTTCAGCAGCACTGCCAAGTCCACCAATTTCCCCAGCCAAGGCTGCAGGCTCAAAAAGGCTAACAAGTCCCAAGCAGCACTTCTCACTTGTGGGAGCCAAAACTCAGCCCTTTCTGGATTTTGTCCCCAAAGAGATGACAGGTGGTAACTCTTTGCTTTCACTGTGTTCTTCGGAGATGAATTTAAATCCCAGTCCTGGAGATTTTTGACCAAGGGAGCTCAGGCCTTGCCCCTGTAAATGCATCAAGATGAGATCTCTCTTTGGCAAAGCCGAGTGAGGCTCGGGCTAGATATAGCGTGGCTAAGCAGCTAAATTCTTAGAGAACAACAAAAGACAATCCCTTAAAACCCCAGACCTCACAGTACATTTTCCACCCTGCCATTTACACTGCAGGTATTTAAAGGCCAAAAGAGATTTAAAGGCCAAGCAAGATTTGCCCTGGCTGGTGCAGAATGCATTGGGTGGTACAATGCGAGATTTGAAAAGAAACGAAGCCAGAAATACCAGCAAGGTCAGCTGTCACTGTGGGACAGCAGGCAAAAATCACCAGTCTTGATGCTTTTGCTTATATTTTGCTCTCCTGCATCATGCTGTGCTGGGATAGGAGACAGGGATGGGGCATGGATTAGTCAATAGCTTTGCTTGAGTTGTGGGAAGGGTAGGAAGGAGTTGAGCGTCTTGGGCTTAACCTAACACAGAGGGAAGGAGGTGAGTGTCTTCGGATTAACCTGACACAGAGGATCTCAAAGCCGCAGGTATTTTATCATCTGGGAGCAACGTGGCTGCAAGCTCAGGCCAGCAGCTGTGCTCTTGGAGCTCTGGACCCCAAAGAACATGGGAGATAAAAGTTGCCTTTGATCCTGTTGGGCTGGGTTTTTATTGCAAGGTCCCTCCATTTATAATTTACTGCAATCATGGGTTTATCCTTCAGTGGGGAATGGTGGGAATCAGGGGAAATGGAGCAACACAGCTCATCGGAGGGGCTGGCCATTTTGAAAGCTGTGTCTTAGGGCAAATATGACAGTCTGCTAGGTCAGATGGGAAAGAGATTATTACTTTTTTTTTTTTTTCCCTCTCCTTTACAAAATATATCCATGTTTGACATCTCTCAGTATCAGGGACCTGTCCAGAAACCCTTCCTTATCTCTTGGCTAATCATGCCTGGATGAGGCCAAACTGGAGCTTGCTTCATCTCACAAAGGACTAAACAAACATTCTAGCTCCCGGTGATGCAACTCGAAGTTGATTTTTCCAGTTACTCAACTTCTCTCTCCCTGCGTATAATGTGCTGAACTTTGAAATAAGTGCCTCTCTCAGCGATTTCAGCAATTTATGTCAAGAAAATCTGAATGCATCAAAGTGAGAGATAATATTTTCTGACACAGCACAGGAATAAAGCTGCAGCAGTACATGTAGCTCCTGAGCCTGCATCTCCGCTCTGCTGCTGACAAGGTCTGTGGCCAAGGGCAAGGTAGCTGAGCTGTCTGTGCCTCAGTTTCCCCACTGCTGAAAAGGGGATTGTGGGATTTATCCCAAGCAAATGAAGCAGGAAAGTGTCATACAATATACCTGAAGCACTGAAGGAAGCTCTCTGTGAGGGAAAGGAAACTTAAACTCTGCTGTTTCAGCAGAGAGGATGTTTTACTCTCAATTTGTGCTAAAAAATGCAGCATGTAAGGAGGTGTTGCTGATTATTCCTAAGAATCAGCAACATACATTGCATTTAAAGAGTCTTTTCCATATGCTATTTCTGTTTTCTTGGCTGCTTCCCAACATGGGTCATTATCTCCTGCCTCTTGCAATTGCCCCTGCTGCTTCTTTTGGACCCAGCCTCCCCCTTCCCCACCCAAAATGCCTGCAGAGGGTCACAAGGAGCTTGGAGGACTCAGCCCCCAGAGAGACTGAGAGCCCTGCTGGGAGCTGAGGGCATTTGGATACTCATGAGAGCAGCTCCCAGCTTGAGGAATTGGATCCAGTGCTCCTATTTTTATGCAAACAGCCTTGCTAATGAGAGACAGCTCTGCCTCCAAACCCCTCAACAAGATTCCTGGAAGCCTACAGGGTTTGAAACCCACAGCATCCTTGTGATTTATCTGAAAGGAAGGGAAATACAGGAGGCAAACAGGACCTTGGGGTTTTCTTTTTTTCACTCCACAAAGGCTGGGGTTGATCAGCAGATGTTCTAGGGTGTTATAACCTGGCCGTGACTGTTTACAGCAGGACACAAAATTGCCCGGCCTTGGCCGTGAGATGCCTAAGGGCAAAGATGTTAGGTTCATCTGACTCCTGCTCTCCATCCAGGAGGAACCTTGGGAACTGGGGGGCTGTCACCCCCTCTGCCCACTGAACATCACCTCAGGGTGATTGGCAGGGGAACTGCCACCAAGAGAAGCCCAGGTCTCCACCACCCACGCCCTCAAGAAAGCAGGCTCCGGCTGAATTTGAGATGCCCAGTTGGAAAGCCCAGACTTTGGCAATGTCCTTGGAAGGGAATTCATCTTCTTTACGCTTTCTCATAATTTATAAAGCCCTCTTTAATGCAACCTGCCTTTTAACCCTCTCATTTTCACAGCAACCCCACAGCACAGGGATGTGCTCTCTGTTTTCTCATTTGTAGACAGGGGGATGGAAGTGCAGAAGAGCTAAATACCTTCATTGCATTCACACAGATGGCCTATGGCAGAGCAGGGACCTCACACAGCCCTCAACAAGCCCTAGGTTACCTTCCAGTGGAGTAAAATGTTGTTCCGAGGGCAAAATAGAGTGGCTTCTGGCTTCCCAAACATTATTAGGATAACACCTTCCATCTGGGTGAGGCCTCTTTTGGTTCTTGGCCCAAGGAAAGGCTCTTGTGGTGTCCTCCAGCCTGGGGTTTCTGGCTTTCTCCTTTTGCCTGGGAGCCGCCAGCAAATTGCTCACGTGGAGGTTTGTTTCCCAGGTCCAGTTCCAACCAAGGCATCTCTCGTGAACACTGCCAGGAGAGCGACACTTGTGCCTTTGGCTTCTGGAGCTCAGCTGCAAGTCGGAGGCAATGATCTGAGCTGAGGTGACCTCAACCGACCCGAGCCAACACTTCCACAGCCTCATCCAGCATCGACAGATGCACCGACGTGCTCCTTCTCAACCCAGATAGCTCCGTCCCAGCTTCTCTATAAGGCTTTTTCTCCTCTGCCTGCTCCTGTAACCATCAAAGGAAATTTTGAGCCCTCATCCTAACATGCAGAAGTATTTTTTACAGCACTGTGCTGGGCATGAAGACAGCACTTAAAATGAAAGGTTTAGCAAGAGGTGCAATGGAAGAGGAAGGTTTGGACAGGCTCGTTCTTTCCCACTGCTTTTCCTGGCTTCTCTCAGGTTTTGACTGGATTTTGTCCATCTCTGGACCAAAGTTTCCTCTCTCTCTCCCTCTGAATGCACCTTAAGAAAATAGATATGTATGCAATGTGTATTAATGCTTAGGGTATATAGCAGTGTGTGGCATGCAGTCTCTCGCCACCACTATCAATGTAAAGTATATACTGATAAGTACACTTTATATATGTATATGTATATACCTTATATAGAGAAAAAGCTATAAACCCCACCTGTTTTGGTCCCATCCAACATGAGGTGGGCAAGCACCAAAGCCAAGGCTCCTCTCCTGGCTGGGGATGGAGGTGATGTGGCCAATTCCTGGCATGAAGATCTCAGCTTCCCTTGGGTCAATGGAGGGGGATGGAGGGAGACCTCGGGCTGGTGACTGATCTACTTCTTGACATAGGAGGAATCCTCCTGCAAATGTGCACATATGGACATTTCTGCAGACGCAGGAGTGCAGTGCCTCACTGGGATATTGCTTGGGCTGTAGTCATTGGAAGACTTCAGGAAAAACCATCAACACACAAAAGCTCTCCCCTTCCCAAAAACCCTTTAGGAATGAATCCAGGAGCCAGATATGATTTAAAATCACACTGAGGCTTCCTGGAGGATGCCAGGAATAATATCCACTGGTTTTAAGGTCTGCTTGTGACTCACACTAGGGTTAGCACCATCCCAGGGTGTCTTTGGGTTAAGGTGACTTGCCCCCCAGGAATAACCAAGGGGAATTTGGTGAGGATTTTTGCTTCCATGGGTGCTCTGTGGATATTTCCCTGGAGCCAGCAGGCAGCTCTGCTTTCCCTGCTTTGGATGACTTCCTGCTACTGCCTGGAGCCTGCACTGCAGCCAGGGTGCAAAATGCATCCTGTAGCACGCAAAGAGCCTTGGCTGCTCTTCTGGACATGAGCAAAGGCCATTCGCAGGGAGCCCTGGCTGCAGGTGACCTCCTGACACAGCCTGTCCTCAGCCAAAAGCTGGTCAATATTAGATCAGGTCTTGGGGAGAGGTCAGCTCATTTGAGATCTAGGGAATATTAGTGCAAGAGGCAGATCAAAGCATTGGTGCTTGCTTGGATAATTGGGGCACAGAGCAATTCCCAGACCAGTAAGACACCCAACAGGGCATGTCCTTGGCCAGTTTAGTCTGGTCAAACCCTCTCAGCTCAAGCTGGCCCAAGCTAAAACAACCCCTAAGTAACTATACTCCTCTCTTCTTGTCCCTAGCACCAGTTTTGGACTCTCCATCCCCAAATAACACAATGTAAATTAACCCAGAGCCTTCAGAAGCGCAGTCATAGACTTGAAGTGCCCCAGGGCTGTGAGTGCTCAGGTGAGCCCCATCCGAAACACAAAGGATCTGCTTGTAAAGACAAAACCCGAGGTGCAGCAGGAACACAGAACAGGAATTGCTCCAGAGGTCAAGAGGAGCTGGCTGTTGCAGTTTTACCTCTTCATCTGTCAGTAACATATACTTGGCAGGATTTTTAATGAAGAACCGGAATTGTTTAATACAGAGCTGGAATGAAACGGTGATTTCCCCCGAACTCCTCCCATCACAGCTGCAGAGAAAGCTCCTGCTCCCCCAGGTTGGACCTGGCCCATCCCCACAGTGTCCTGTGGATGTGGATGTCACTGGCTGGCAGTGCCCACTCCGAGCTGCCTCTGCTTCCAGGGCCGACAGCCCTGTCCCACGGCCAGAGGGACCTGGGGGACAAACGCAGGAGTTCCCTCGGCTCTCTCCTGACTCAGGTATCACACCTGCACCGCACTCTGGGGTTTGTTCAGACATTAACAACTGGAGTTCTGCCCATTTTAAATAAGAAAAGGGAAACCCCGGAGAGCAAGTGCACAACAGGGAAAGCTGTTGCATGGTGGAATAGAAATTGTTCTAATAGCTTTTGACATTTGGAAGATTCCCCTGAGCTTCTAATTCATTTTTTTTCCTTTAATTTTCCCCTCTTGCACACAGGAAGCTGCCCTGGATCTGCTCTAACCCCATCCCACCTTCCTCTGGGTGTTCCTTCCCATTTGAGCTTTCTCTATAGCCCAAACAACCCCTTGTTCCTTCTCTATCTGTGCCACTCAGAGAAAACAAATCAAAGCAGAAAAACCAGCTAAAGGGACGGCTCGGAGTCCCCTCTGCACCCAGACCCAGCACGCTGGTGGCCCACGTTGCTCTATGCACAGCCCCAGGCTGGTGTCCCCACCACGGGGGCTACAGGCTGAGGGCTTTTCTCCTCTGATCTGCAGCGTTTCACATCCTAAGCAGCAGCCCAATGGCTTTATGGATGCTAGATAGGTACATAGCCCAGCTAACAGACTTTTCCTGGGCTCTGGACGAGAGCCCCATGCAGAAAGCTCAGCAAGGAAGACGGGTTCTCAGTGGGGCATTTCAGTGAGGACTCCCCTCCAGCTTCCTCTCTATAGTAAGCAGATTTGGTTCATCTGAGGCATCCCAGGCGCACGTGTTGGCCACTTTACACCAGCCGTGGAGATTAAATCCAGCTCTTCCTGTGCTGAAAGCGAAGCCCTTTATTATCTAAATGAAACCTGGCTTCATTTATGGAGACACACTGCTGGGCTTGTGACACACAGACGAGGTACCTGGAGTCCAGCCAGCTCATGGCTGGCTCTTGCACACACAAACACACCGGCTACAAAAGCACCAAAATTTTCCCACTGTCACCTACTCTCCTCACCTGATCTCAGCTTTCCCAATGGGTCTTCTGAGAGTCCTGTAAAGAACAAATTTTACTTGAGAACCTATTGCTCAAAGCAAAACAAGGCAGTTGGGCTGAAGCAACAGACTCCAATTAGACCAAACTATATTAATCAGCCCAAGTGTGGCAGCGTGTTTAGCAAGGCTGCCGCTGCCACTTCTTTTTACGAAGTCGTTGGGGTGGGATTTTTCTGTGTGTGCCTTTTTAATGTCAGTGCATGTGTTTCAAAACCACAACAGTTTTGTTCCTGAGAACAGATGGTGGCTGGGGGCTCTTTCAAGCCAGCTGCAAGAGGAACCTGGCCAGAGCCCTAACTGCTGCAGCGGGGTCTCCCACCTGCGCAGGCTGCTTCCTTTCCCTCATCGAGAGGCGAAGACGACCCAGCTCTGCTAGAAAATAAAGGTAAAAATAAAGGCCTGCTCTGCAAAGCTCCCATTAGTGTCAGGGAGAACTCTGCGTGGCTGCAGATTAAAGGGCAAACTCCAGGCATGGGACGTGCTTGCTTGGCAGGGTCCCACGGAGAGTACAAGGACACAGCAGAAAATGCACCCCATTCACACAAATACACTATTCTCCTGGTCAGGACCTCAAGTCAATGTCAAATTGCTTGTACTAGAGCTTTTATTAGCATGGCAGAAACCCTGCTTAGCTACAGAACAAGCTGCTGGGCCCCGAAGCCCAGACGCTGAAGCCAGTGAGTTATGGTGCAACCTGCAAGGGTGACCCTGGGCCCTGCCAGGGAGGGGGAAAGGGGCTTTGGGGCAGCAAGGTTGCACTGTGGGGCTGCAAGCCCGAGTCCTACCTGAAGAGTGACAAGTGGAGCTCATGGGGGAAGTGAGAACAGAAGGAAAGTCCCTGGGCAGGAGGAAGCATCTCAGCACAGCCCACAACATTGGACCTGCCGCATCTCAGGCTGAGAGCAGGACTGGGACCGCCATACCTTGTCTCCTCTCCCCCAGTTCCCCCACGTGTCAGTGCCACTGCTCCTTTCCATCTGGACCCATCCTGCCTTACTGGGAGCATCTCCGTGAGGAGCTGAGCATCCCGGCACCATTGATGGCTGTGGAAGGAGACAGGTCCCTGCAGACAGCAATTCACAGCTTTGGGCTCAGCCTCCTGCAGGAGAGCCTCCTTCCCTCCTTCTGTGGGCTACAAGGCGAGCCCATGGTGACCATATTTACAGGTTGTTCCCCCACGTAAGTGCTCTTATGACAAGGCTAAATCAGGGCCTGTGGCCTGCAAAGCAGATTTTAACACATTCCCTAAAACTTGCCTTTGGGGGAGCAAGGAGACCTCAAGAGCAGCAGCAGCAAACTACTTATTTGGCCCTATGCACAAAGCCCTTTCCTCTGTCAAGCTTCTCTCTTATAAAGAAGTTTCAGCCAAGCAAAACTTTATCCCAGACAGCCCCAGGGAGACCAGGAAACTCTGCAAATACAATATGTTGGGATTAACAGCCATGTTCATCAATAACAGGTAATGTGACCTGACAGGTATTGATTCAGCAGCGCAGCGTCACATTTGTTCTGTATGTAGGTCACTCAAGCGCAGGCACTTCAAATAAGTGTGCAGCGTGCCCCATCTGAGCCACGGGTACGGCACAGGGCGTCCCTTCTGCAAACAGGCTGCGTGGGTCGCTCCTCCTGCCTCCCTCGTTCGCTTTCATCTGAGGCAAGAGGTCAACTTCATTAGTGTCCAGCGTTAATGACATTTCCATTGATGCTTGGGGTAGGGCAGATTTGCATTTTACAGAGAAGTGCAAGCATAAGGCTGCCACTTGTTTGTTGTTTTCCTCCTACCTCGATGTCTTCCTCTCCCCTCTTGCCTGAGTGTGCTTTTTATCCTCCCTGGTTCTGCAGAAAATGGGAAATGAACTGGGGGAGGCAAAGGGGGCTGCAGCATCTGGGGTGGGTGCTCAGAGGGGACAGACCCTGACTGGGGCAGATCTGGGATGGGAAATATTTTAGGGTTTGAGAGATGTGAATTTGGGGGCAAGGAAGATGAGAAAGGAGAGCTGTGGGACACGACACTGTGGGGTGTGGGTGTCCTGCTATGATGTGATTTGGGAGCAAGATTACACAGCTGCCCCCTACCCTTCTATCCGTCCTTCCCTCCATCCTTCTGTTCCTCCATCCTTCTGTCTGTCCATCTCTCCAACCTTCATCCCTCCACCCCTCCATCCTTCCACACTCACCAGAGCAATGATCTTGCCTGCCCCCTGAGGAGCAGCAAGGCTATCTCACACTATTTTTAACCACCATCAACAGGGCAGTGTTAAAGACATCCCATGCTGTGTTTTCGGCGTAGGGAATGGACTGCCTATGTATCTACCTCCACTGCTGGAGCAGACATCAGGAACCAGCTCTCGGTTTGGGATTTCTATTAAACCACTTCGCTGTGTCATTTTTTCTTCTTTTTCACTCCCCTCTTTCCAACCACAACCACCTTCAAGCCAGCATGTGAGGGAAGAGGAACTCATGTTGATGTTTTCTCTTTCTCTTGTGGTTCCTCAAATGATTAATAGAGAATCTGGGACTCATGCACTTCCCACTTAGGAAAAACCAAAATAAGACCATAGGGAAATTCCATGGGTTCTCTCTTCCACAGTTTTTACCAGATCATCCCATAAGTGGGGAGTCCAGAAACTGTCTCCTCACTAAAGAAAATGAGATATTTCCCTCCATTCAAAGAGGTTATCAGGAAGCAGCTAGGTTTCATATAGCAATAGCAATAACAGAAACACTAATTTTATTTACGTGGTTTTATTTTCAGGTGGGAAACAGGATGAATTTTTCATGACAAGTTTTGCAAAGAAATGTGGTGGTTTAAGGTTTGCTTTTCCACTGGTCAAGGGGAAATGGTGGAAATTAGTCATTTGAAATATTGCAAAGCGGTCAGGCATTGTTTAGCTCATATATAACTTTCCTGAAGCACTACAGACGTCCATGGAAAGGAGTGGGAAATCCAGCCTGGGCTGCTACACAGAGAAACCTTGTGTTTCTCAGTCCGGTTTCACAAGGTTTTTTGCTCAGGGCCCCCAGCGTGTGAGCTCCAAGGACAGGAACAGGCATGGGCTCTGCTGGAGCTGTTGGGATCTGGGACCAGCAGAAGTCATCATTTCGAGCTAACTTAGCTCTTTGTAGCATCGGGCCATATTCTGAATGCCTATTATTTATGTTACGCCTGATCCAAGTCTTGGGTCAAGACTTAGAACCTAGGAGATCAAAAAGTCATGGCTTTTCCTGACATTTATTTTCTTTAAGTAGCGCAGATGAGAGCTGATATCAGTTTTCATTTATGAAATGTTTTTATTTATGAGTTTTTCATTTCATTATAAGCTTTTCATTTATGAAAACTGATAACAGACATTTTATGGTAGCACCACAAGGCTGAAGGAGGGACCTGTTACGGTTGAGATTTGTGGATTGTGGACAGCGAACAGCTCATTAAACTCACCGTTGGGTGGTAACATGAATGTGAGTGATTAACAACATTAGTGATATTTTGATATTGGATATACAAAAATGAGTCATTGGCTTTCTTCCAGATAGTAAGGTTGGCTTAAAGATTAGAAAACTTGTATGTAATGGCTTTTAAGCTTTTCTCCCCATATGCAAGAGCTAGAAAGCTTCTTTAAAAAATTGCAAGAAAAGATTCCAAGATCTGGGCAATGGAAAAAGCACAAAAGTTGGCAGCCTGGAAGCCTTGAATCTTGCCATGGAAAAGATCATATGCCGGAAACCCTGGATTCCCAAAATGTGGTGGTGATCACGGGATGCTCCGGTGGTTTATTTTGTCTGGCGGGCTGTTTGTTGAACGGAGGGGAGTTTCTCATGGACGTGCCCCAGTGCTCCGCATGTGCACCGTGCGTGCTGGAGGCAGAGCAGCTCAACGTTTTCATCTGCCGTGTTTGGCTTCTTTAAAAACAAAAGAGAAACAGCAGCATCATGTAAGGCTCAGAAGCAAATGGTAAAATTAAAAAGCAAAGGCTTGTTTTGGGATAAGGCTGCGGGACCGAGCTGAAATCTGTTACACATGCTGCTCTAGTCTTAACTTTCTGTAACACTGGAAGGGATCAGAGAGCAAAGCTGTTGACTTTGCTAAGTGCTTGCAGGTCAGGCTGTGGGGAAAAATCCCTTCCATGCTCCAGCTTTCTAATGCCAAGGTAAAAACAGAGCGATGTCCCATGCTGTGCATGGGAGATTTCTGTACTCTGACCTGTGGGAGAGGACTGCCCTCCAACAAGTCCCTCGACATGGGGACAGGGTGAGGATGGTGGCAGAAGCAATGTGAGAGCCTGAGTACTGGGCTGCTGGGGTGTGGGGTGGCACTGAGGCTTTGTGGGTGGCACTGAGGCTTTGTGGGTGGCACTGAGTTTTTGTGGGTGGCCCTGAAACACTGTTATGGCTGATGGGAACTGCTGAGCTCTTCTGCACGCATTGCAGAAATGACATCATGGATGCAAATTTTGGGTGTTTAGGAGGTCCTGCTTGGCACCTCAGCCTTGGCACCTCCACAATGAATAACTGTTGCTGAAAGTGCTGAGTGATGAAGAATAAAAAACCTAAAGTAGCATTTCAGAGGTGAGTGCAGCCCAGCTCAAAGCACTGCAGAGCCCACTGCTCCTCTGCCTGCCATGGTCTGCATCACCTCTTCGTGGCTCCCAGCCCAAGAACCAAAATGTGCAGCCTGATGGGANATTTGTGGGTGGGCAGATGGAGGGAGGGAGAGAGGGAAGGTTAAGTTGGATTCAAGAGATCTAGCCTTTGGATTGAATCAAATGTTGATCCACATACTACATAGCAGGCCCCCTGTTAAAATAGACTATTCATCCTTTTCTGTGATGTGGCTTTGAAACCACCTTGACCTTCCTGGTTACATAAATACATACACATACACATATGCATATAAACAACCTTACCTGGGGAAATGTTTTCTCTGAGGCTGTATTACCCCAGGAAGCCCATAGCAGAGCCTAATAATCAGTTGATGAGGCTTGCATTTAGGACGTGCTTAGGGACATGGTTTAGTGGTAGGCTTGGCAGTGGTAGGTTAACGATTGGACTTGATGGTCTTAGAGGTCTTTTCTAAACAAAATGATTCTATGATTCTATGCAAGGACCTGAGGATTAGAGCAAACCTTAACACTTCCCTTGGTACCCTCCTGGTTCTGAGCTCTGCAACAGCATCATTTGACAGAGATCCTTGCTGTCCCTTATATAAAGGAAAATTGTGTTAACCCAGCTTTTATAGGGAAGGTAGAGGGACAAAGCAATTGTTATTGTTACTGTTGTTCTTCTTTCTGTTGCAAGAGCTTCTGCAAGCACCAGGGTCTCTTGGTGCTGCATGTTGCATAAAAACACAGTGAAGAAAGTGTGCTGGCCTTATGTGACCTACCCGAGGCTGCCAAGGGAGATGGGGCCAGAGCTGGGATTAGGGCTCCAGTTCTCAGCTCCTAGTCCTGGATTCTCCTTATTAAATGACACCTCATCATTACAATAATGAGATCATCCCTGTTATTTAATTACATTCTCCTTGTTGCTACAAATCCTCTGTGTAGCAATCCAAGCACTTGCTTTCTAAGGTTAGGAAGAACATGGAGATATGTTTCCTGCCTTGCTGTAAGATGTATATCACTTAGGTCTGGCCTGACATCAGCTTTTTCCAGCTGTGGCCTTGAAAAGCTAAACTCACATATGTGCTCATGCTCTGAGCAGCGAGACTGCCAATACTCACCTCTTCCTCCACAAATTCAGATGCGGGCTTAATTTTGTAAACCTGTGGGATTTCTCAAAGGCTGCTCATGCTGGCAAAGTGAAGTGTCTGCAGGAGTGATGTTCCTGAGGCTACATCCTGTCTGCTTTTTGAAAAGATGTGGCTCTGTAGGGTGCCAGCCTGGAGAAGGTTCCCCGCTCCAAGGGATTTGGACATGCTGAGACCTGGCTCTTTGCCCACCTCTCTTTGGCTTTGCGATGGAGACACTCTTGCCTCCATCTTATTAAATCATGGCCCTGGAGGGTGAGGAGACGGTGCCTCCAGGGAGAGCTGTTGCTTCTGGTGCTGGTAGTGCTGCAGTAGAGTTCAGCCAGCTTTTTACAACCCCTCATTATCTCCTGACACACAGGGGAAAACAAGAGCTCCAGCAGGAGCATTCATCAGCAGGAATCTGGCTGGGCTTGTTTGCAGGGCTGTGCCCCACCTCAACCTCCGCTGGGGGACCAGGCACAGGGGTGGCATCAGCAGCACCACAGGAGGACCACTCATTGACTACCACCGCTGCAAGTCATCCCATGGAGAAGAAAATCATGGGATGACTTCTGGGGTCGTGGCTCCAGGCTGCTGCCAGGTCTGCTTGTGTTTTCCCAGCTCTTCCAGGGGCGACGGGGCTTATGTATTTGGCAGCCTCTTCAGCCCAGGGCGAGACTGGAGCTCATTGTGTTTCTGGGTATGAGATAAAGGTTGGATGTGCAAGTTGTGGCACAGCTCATATGTGGAGCTTTGCCTGCTGCAGCTCTTGCCAACCCTGGCTACCAGGGCTACCAGCACTTCCCAGTATGGCTCTTGTTCGTCTTGTCACTGTCCCCTTGGCAATACCAGTGTTCCCAGTGAGGCAGCTCAGGTACTGAGAAGTTTATGTGATTTACCCATGATCATATTGAAGATTTTGGCCAAGGAAGGATTTAATCCCAAACTGGGGAGATTTTCTAAACTAAGTTTATGTTTTAACCACACAACCTTCCTTCCTAGCTTCTTTCGCTTCTCGTATCTCAGAAAATGATGCCCCACATCTTTTTTATGTTCTTCTTCAAGATACCTTCAGCTATATTTCCTGTGAAAAGCAAGTAAGCTTTTCACTTATACACTCCTTGTCCTGGGTGTTCATTTTTCATCTCTTTGCCATGCCAGGCTGGGTGCTGGAGCTTGCTTAGCCTGAGTAGATGTCCCAACATCTCTCTCTCCCCCAGTTTTTCACCACTTTGTTACAACATTGTTCCATGCTGTCAGAAATGAGCCAGTAACTCCCCAGGGCAGGGCTGTGTACCTGGGCAGACTGGGAGGGTCTAGCATACTTTCCAGTACTGAAATAATTAACAATTAAGTCATTAATTAATAGAGCGCATGGATTTCCACCAGCACGTGAAACTCTTTGCAATGGCTGGGATCAGAAAAATCCTCTCTTATAGTTAAGTAGTGAGTAATAATCCTGGAAGAAAAGAATCAGAGATGATCCTTCCTACATCTCTGAGAGATGTAAAGACTTCCTGTCAGACAGGCAGATGCTGCTTTTCCTCCAGACATCTGGAGAAGGGCACTTTGATGCTGATATTGAGAAATATTCTTGGCTTGCTCTGGCTGGATGAGAAACCACTGCTATCTAAAAGTTATTTTGCCTTGTCTTTCCTCCCCACAATAACTGGGTTTGGAAGAGATCATGTACTGGGAGAGAAATGCCACTCAATAACGCCATCAGGTTGTGCAGAGGGAAGAAATATCATACCATTAATAAGCATACGCTTGATCTAATTGCTCAGCTCCTTTGCTGAGTTCAAAAGTGTCAGTTCAAAACCCTGAGTTTAGCTATCCTGGTAGAGCAAATAAGCCCATCAGACACTCTGATCCTGAGATAACGTGGCCATATACTGCCTCAGACAGACAGGTTGACTTGAAGTCCAGAGTTTAAAATGTGTTTGACTTCAGTGCAATAAAATCAAAGAGGAAGCAAGAAACCCGAAGCAGTACCACAATCATTAACCCATAGTGCTGCTGCAATGAATATCATATTTGTGCGCCTGAATGTAATTAAACTGTTTAGGGTGGTCTTTTATGTACCTGTAAAGCAGTGTCTACATGTACAGCACTCTGTAAATAAATAATGCACAGTAATAATGGTTAATAAAATATGCTGGATAGTGGGGTGATTTGGCTGTTAGCTGGATTGCTGCTGACAATTCAGAGATCTGATTTATGACTTTGAGGTCATTCTGGGAAATATTATACCATTGTTTTGTGATCCTGTTGCCATGTTTTTCTGATTATTTGTATATGCTGTTGGTGAGCAAAGCAAGCACTATTCCATTATACTACAGGCTTGAAGTCAGAAGAGAGGATCATGGTCTTCTCCTTTGGGCTCCTCTATTTTCTTGCTGAACTGGTGGTTTTCCATTTGTGGTCTATGAGTAATGGTGGGTACAAAGGTTGTTTCAGAAGAGCCTGTGAAGTTGACTAAAAAGAGCAAAGGGATTTTTTTCAGTGTTCTTCACAAGCTACTGGCTTAGCCAATATCTCAAAATACTGAAACCTATTTCAAAGTTGTCAAAGAGCAGAACCTTCCATGTGTTCATTGTCATCATGTGTTTACATCTTGCTTTCCATTTGCATTTCTCTCTCTCCAGACCTCTGTGTTTCATTTTGGTTCTGTCTGTCCAACAGAAAAGCGTTGTTCTATGAGAAAGGTGCTGCTCCAGAGAGACGGTTGGCTGCCTGCAGCCCTGGGATGCCTGGCAGGACACTGATTACTTCTGAGGCTTTCATGGAAGAGGCTGGGGAAAGGACACCGGCTGTCAATGGGATAGAATTAGTCAGTGTCTACACTTTAAGGAACATATGTCTGAGATAAAAGACAGACTTGAGCTTCTCCAGAGTCATATTGTAAGACAGATTCAGCAGTTCTCAGCTCAGCTCATTTTATTCTGCACCCTTTCAAGATTTACAGACTTTATTTAAAAGTCCAGGCAGCACAAACAAGTGTGTTTCTGCAGTTATGCCTCACTAATGCTGCCTATAGAGGCAGTAAGATCTTACCTCCTCCCACTGACAGGTCCACTCCTTGTATATTGACAGATCACATGAGCTCTCCTAACCACAACATCCCACTATAAACTCATGCCCTGCAGACTAGCACAAGGACATCATGAGCTTTCATGGAACTGCTGATCTGCAACGGATGAACAAATGTCCCTGGCATTATGGTTTGCCTTTGGTTTTGCTAAGGTACATATTGTCCAATGAGTCAACCTCAGAGCTAGTCCAACTGTAATTTTCCTACTTTTATTCTTCTTTGTCCTGGCGCCAACCACAGCAACATCATCATCTGGAAGTGGTCTAGAACCTAGGGTCATCCCAGACTATCCCTTACAGTTACAGCAAATGCCATAGTCCAGGGCGCCCACCAAACACCTGCTGCATCTCCTCCATGCAGTACCTGCTGTAGTTGCCTCCCAACACCAGTTAGAATCTAGACTAGGAGGAAAAGATGAAAAGGCTTTTTTGTTCTGTGTTAATGAAAGAGAGCAGAAGAGATCCCAAGTGTTCACACTGTCCTAAGATCTTCCACTAGCCAGAGGGAAGTTAAAGAAAACTCCTAGAAAATCTTGGCATGTAGACCATGAAGGTAGTTTGGTAGCCCAACAGTTTGTGCCAATCTGCCTCCCTTTCCTGACCCCACATCTGAAGACTAATTTTATCCAGAGGTTGTAAGCAAGGCATGCTGATCAAGCACCTGAGATACTGTAATATCATTGCAATCACCAACATTCCTGCTCAATCCTGTATTTAGTGGTTCAACTTTATCAGAGTATCTGATACAACTTACTGTTGCAGTCAGGATCTGACGTTGTAGCACTTTGTCTGGACTTCTGCATAAGGACCAGAGACACGCTGTCAGAGTGGGATAGAGCAGACCGCTGGGGATGCAGGTCCAAAGGCTGCCTTCATCACTTAACACCCATTTAGACAGCAGTAGCAGTAAGCTTGGTACCTTCTGCTCAGGTTGTTGTTAGTGGACATCTAGTCAATACACTCAATGTGCTGTAGGGAGTGATTCATCTTGGCCTAAAGAAGATATCTGCAGCAGCTAAGATGAGTTGTGCCCTGCACATGTCTATTTCTGCCCACTGATGTGAAGGAGACCTTGAAGGATGCACTTAGCTGAGGACATGTCTGAAGTTAGACGGGGTGAACATCATCCTCACTGACTCTTATCAAGCTTCACTGTCTAACCCCAGTTTCATCCATCTCCTGTCAGCTGGTCCCTTCCTTAAACCACCTCCTCAGACCCTGCAGGTCACTTGCTTCCTCCTCTCTGCTTGAAAGGCTCCAAGAACCAGTCAAAACTTCATTCCTGAGTCAATTAGAAAAAAGGCTTCTTATTTCTACTTATGTCTCACTTTTGTTTTGCTAGGCAAAGCAAAGCAAACAACTTGCGTCTCCTGTCACCAGACACGGCAGCCAGATTTCTGCTGCACCTGCTCCAGTATAAAGTTGCAGTGACAACTCCCCATCAGCAATGATGTTTGGAGATCTCTATCAAGGCAGGTGTTCAGCAAATGGTCTCTTTGTATGGGGAGTACCCCACTCTGCTAATTGCCAGCACAAGATCCGTACAACACAATGACACAAGGCTTTGCAGCTTAAGGCTCTGCATGAGGTGAATATAATCTTCTCTTGAGCCTGAAAGTCTATTTTAAAAATGTTAACAGACATCTGCTCAAACTAGTGTGTGGAACCAGCTTGTGGGATGAAGTATTTCTGCTCACCTAAGGAAGTTGTGGGGGGGCACCTTGGACCACCACTTCAGTAGTTTAGCTGAGCAAAACTATCACAACAAGCATGATGGCAAATGCCAGATGGACCAGTGCTCCTGAAAACTAGTATATCAACAAGTTTGGAGGTGGAAACCAGAGCTGGACAACAGGCAGAGACTGTGTTTTGCAAAGGAGATGGAGGTTTGATGTGTTTGGTCTTACTGCTATATCCTCATTTAAACAAAGGAAGTATGCACTGTGCTTCTTTCCTTGCATTACTCTAAGACTCAATTTGGCTAAAATTTGCCTTTATGATATCAGCTAGAATGACGTGCAAGTGTCAGGTCACAAGGATTATAAAATGTCTCCCAGAAATTAATTTGATCCTGTCTATACTTAGCTACCGCGTTGAACCATCAGAAAGGATCATCATAACAGGCATTAGCAAAATGACAGACAGGCAGAAATCTGCATCTTTAGCTAGGGTGACTTTCCCCTACTCACCTCCTTTCCCTGACTATCATGCTACACTTAAAACCTAGATCTGAGCCTCGCAGTTCAACTTTCATGTTTGCTCACAGCTAAAGAGCTGGAAGGCCTTGGTTTTGAGAAAGCAGGTATGATAAAGCACCTCCTTGGGCAACAGGAGATTTAAATCTACCGCAGCAGTTCCATGACTACTAATCTTTGACATCTCATGGGCCACATTTATTTGTTACTGATGGGAGAAAAGAAGGCACTTTGCTTACCCTCTGGATGACTATGGCATGGAGACGGATTAGCCCCAGCCAGATTTTGTTTGATGGTGCTGGCAGTACGGCATCTTCTGCAGCCTGCACAGGCAGGGGCTGGTTTATTGTTGGAAGCCAAATGGGTGCCAAAGACAAGATTTCTCAAAGGCATGTCCCTCTCTGATCCTGCTCTTCCACCAGTGGCACACTAATAAAATAAACTTGCTGTGCGCGGGCCATGTGCACGGAGCCCAGCTCCCGGACGTGGAATTTGGGGTCCTCGCCAACTTTCCCCTAAAGCTTCATTATTCCAATAAATCACGGAGCTGAGTTATGGGGCTCTGTTTGGTGGGGGCTGCTTTTAATTGCAGTTTTAGGAACTGTGGGAAAGCAGAATTAATGCCATATGTTTTTTAGGCTTTCGAACCAGTCGCAGGGTCTCGCTTTCAGTTTTGGCTGGGATTCAAACATCACAGCGAATTTTCAGGTTCCTCTGTGTCAAGCCACAGTCGTGCTGTGGAAGGGGAGGGGGAAGGGGAGGAGGGATGATGGTGGCGGGGAGTGCTATGGGATGAGGGAGGGTGCTTCTGTGTGGTGCTGTGTTGCTGGGCTAGAGAGGCAGGGGAAAATAAAGAAGTGCTTCCAGAGGCAAGGTAGAGTGCTCCAGGTAAAATCCATCTCCCTTTTGGCCTTCACCATAGGCAGGCAAGGCTGAAATTTGTGAAAAAGGGAATGGGCTGAGAAGGGGAATGGAGCAAATGGTGCTGCCACGGCAGGGCTTTTTTTCTGGCTATTGGTTTCTCTCACACTGCTCCTTTTACTAATTTGCCTTCCCACAGTGCTCTCCATGCTCAGTGGTATGATGCCTTCTTCACCCCTCTCCCCACAGCTGTTAGGTTGTGCTGCAGGCATGCATTTGCAAAGGATGAGCTTGAAGGAAGTTCAAGGTAGGGCTTCCATACTGTAGGACTGAAGTCAGTGAGCACAGGTTAGCCCCTAAAATCAGGGTGCAAACGTCAAAAGAGAGCTAGGCTCCCTTTTGCTGTTTGAAGCCTTCTGGTTCCCACCACCATAACACTGGAGATTGTATCTCCAGGTGGTTCCAGCTTGGTTCCTTCTGCAGACCCAGAACTGAGACCTCAAGGCTGCTCTAAGAGGACAGATTTCATAAAATACAATTTCCCCCTGTGCCCAGCAAGGGAATGGGGGACTCACAGTGTTGTAGGGCTGGCTTGTATATGCAGCTATGAATGTGCAGTGACTGGGGCCCAGAGGCAAGCAAGCAAACAGAGCTACAAAGGAAAGACTTCTGTGTCCTGGTTCATGCCAGAAAAAAGAAATCAGAGATTTTTATAAGCTCTGTGCATCACAGGAACCAAGGTGAGAGGTCTGAATAGTGAGCAAGGTCCCTGCTGAGCATGGAGGTTCAATGCAGAGACAACATCATTTTCCCCCTTTCCCTCTTCTCTCCAATACTGAGTTACTTTGAGTTTGAGTTTGAAATACACTGAAAACAGAATGGGATGTCCTAGTCAGCAGCGGTGAGGGAAGACACAACTTGTCCAGGTGGGGACCCATCTAGTACATGTGGCCACATGACAGTCATTTGGAACGTGACTGATTATGACAATAAGTCACAAATGGTAAATAACAAAAGGATGACTCTGGCCAAGACAGAGGTAATAACTAGTTAGCTCATTTGCTAATATTGTATGAGGAAGGAGGGATCTGGCTGCTGACTCAACTCTGATGGGGGCAAAAAGCATGTGTGACATCTCACAGTGGGTAGGTGGAGTTTTCTGTCTTATTGTCTCTTCTGGATGATTTGCCTCTTCTGGATGTTGCCATCAGTGTCACCAATACAACTCACTCTGAAATTTATCCAGCAACCAAAAATCACCTGCGTGTAATAAGAGAATGGTTGTGATGTGCATTAAAATACATGTAAGGAATAATTTCTGTCACCTCTGAGTAGGTGTAAATACCTGATGACTTCTAGATCTTGCTAGTTATTGGAAGTGACTTTATTTTGCAGCAAAATAAAAAATACACACCTCAGAGAGGCTCAACTTTTCTGAGAAAATCGTTTCCCATCTTAAAATGCACTCACAAGAATACATCAATTTCCATGAAACGCTTTCAGTGTAACATTTAAACAAATTGCATTTCCTCAGTTTCACTTCAGCACTGTTACAATGTTTTGGTGACATAGAAAGACATTGTTTCAACTTGTTTTGATTCATTTTGTATTGTATTGCAATATTAATTGAAACATTTTCAATCTGTGTTATATTTTATTGTGCCGGGATTTATGTTGCTTGTGACTTTGTTATGCTTGGTTTTGACTTTATCAAAGTGAAATGTTTCAGCAGTGTCAGATGGAATGGCTTTTACATTCTCGTTCCATCAAACATTTTAAAATTTTATGGTTTTGTTCAGATTCAGAATGATAAATAGGAAGCAAATGTGGACATTTCCCAGAGGACAAAAATTCTAAATTCCAGCCAGCTCTGCCTCTGTGTTTGAAAGGAATACATGCTTTCTGGGCATTAAATCTGCAACTTTGGAGAGCTGCTCCGTCTGTCAGCTCCACCACAGCCTTTCTGTGTGACCCTGGGCAAGTCACTTAGGACTTGGCTACATGAGGAAAGAGACTGGAAAAGCTATCCACAATCACCCAGAGTACATGCATTTACTCCATATGAAGGGCAAATTCATCTCCACAGTAATTCTCCACACCTGGGCCAGTCACCCTGTACTTATGTTATAGGGGACTCATCTCACCCTAAACAAAACATCAGATGTGGTCAGATGAACTTTAGTTTATGCTGGCTGCAAAAGTTGCCCAGGGTGAGTGCCTCTGCTGAAGATGTCAAATTTTCCTGTGATAAATCTCCTTCCAGTCTCTGGCGGAATGGAGTTTGGTCCAGCCCAACTAGAGCTTGCACACACACACAAAGGCTATGGCCTCTGTGGGGTGGAAGGGGCTCCAGCCTGGCCCCCTGTCCAGACCCTCAGGCAATCAGGACTTAAAGCAAAGGACAACATCCATCATTTGGTCTGGACACAGCCTCCAGCTCTACAGTGGTGTGGTATTTTAAATTCACACCAAAAGTTCATTCCCCAGTCACTTCCCTACACAAAGAAACCCTTACTCTGCCTGGCTATAGAATTTGCCACCTGTAAATTGACAATTATATTAATGCTTCTTGTCTCTGATGGGTCTGTGTAGACCTATCAGGAGCATCCTGCTGTTTGTGTGCATTCAGGGACAAGTATAAGGCATCTTTGGTCTTGTTTAGATCTCATTACAACCCAGAATAGTTGTCCTTTGGGTTTCCTGCATCATGGAAACATTTTCTTTTTGTGTGGTCAAACATAGAACCATTAAAATGCTTAAAAACATCTCCTCCCTGGTGAAATGTCGTATTTTTTCCCAACTGATTTGCCCAATCACACTGTGCATCCGATTTTGTAGATGTGCGCTGTCAGCAGCAAGTTCCTCAATCTTTCAGGATTGGACACGACTCCTGAAGACCTCTTCCCACTGGCACCTGGGACAAAACTCCCATCTGTCTCACTGGGAATAAGGTCCTAGCCAGGTGTTAAGCAAATCCTCACCGTGTCTCATGGAGGGTGTCCCATCCCTCATTCTGCAGGCTGTGAAACAGAAGACAAGGGGAGAAGGCAAGAAGGGACAACCAGGACTACAGCTCATGGTTTCTTATCCTACCACCTGGGCTGGCTGACAGCCCCTGGGGCCTCTCTGGAGACAGCGGAGGGAGGGGAAATGAGGAAGAGCTGTCAAAGGCAGGCAACACAGCAGTTTCAGTTGTGTATTTCAGTTCATCTCAATGACCTCTCTGCTTTGTTTTTGCAGGGCCTTTGTTTTATTTTCCTTCACATCCAATTTTCTGCAGCACCTTCTCATTTGGGGAGCCCATCAGGAGGTCTGTGGACCTGAGGATCAACTCCTCAGGTCTCCTTCTACCTTTCCATACCTGGGGGGGGTTCCAAACCACTTTACTGGGAAGAGAGGAGTGATGGGCTGTGTGTATTCCCCCTTCCAGTTGCCCACCTTGCTGCAAGATAGTCAAACCAGGGTGATACTGCCAAGCTGAACCTCAGATCTCCTGTACATCTTCTGACTTGTTTTCGAAGGCCATGCAATTCTTTGTGGTTTTTACCTGCTTCTTGGGCTTGTTGAAACAAAAGATAAAAGCTCACATAAAGTTGCAGCTGCTCGGCACCAACCCAGATTTTAACACCAAAGGGATGTGCAGGCAGAGAGGGGCAGTGTGCAGGTTCTCTCTTCTGACTCAATAGGGGAATAAAAGTATCTAAAGGGGTGAATTTGTCACTGGCACGAAAAGCCTTTAGACACCTTGCACTCCTTGTCTTTCAAAGCGATCTGGGCAGTTACTCCAATCTTTACTACCCTTTTGCTTTGGGAACCTGCTCTGAAATGAGAGGTGTCCTCTGCTGCTTGCAGTAATTCCTGCTCCATTTCTTGGGGTAGCTTCTCTTCATAGAGCTCCATTTGCGGGTGCTGCAAAAGGACATCGAAACTGCAGTTCTGGATCAAGCCAAATGCAGAAGAGAGAAATAAATGATATTTCCCAGCATCCTGGTGACCACCAGGCTCCCTCTCTTCCACTCTGTGGGTACTGGATGAGGTTTGGGCTGTATCAAAAATTCAACAGGGGTTTCTCTGATGCAAGAGGTGCAAATGGATTTCACAGAGAAATATGAGTATTAACATGCTTGTACACACTGGTGTTTGCGGGATTGGGTCTGAATCCCTTGACAGCTGGGTCCATGGGTAAAAAGAAATAGGAGAGTCATGCAAAGACTGACAAGCAAGGGCTGTGGTTGCACAAGAAAGCAAAACATTTACACCAGTTATTGGCCCCTTTTTAAACCAAGCCGGAGTGCTGAGCATGCAAGGAGGAAAGCTCTTGACAAAAAGCCATCTTTGGGTTGATCAAGCCCACAGCGTCAGGATGTAAAGCAAGCCAAAGCATGGACCTCATCCTCCCATGTCACTCAAGGCCAGAGGTAATCCTCTTGTGAAATCAGTCCCAAAGGAACCAGGATGGGGCTAACCTGTCCTTGGGCAAAATTTCCACAGCAGCCAGTCTGGCCAAGAAAGAAAATGAGAAATTTGTCACCAAGGTACCTCTGAGCCCCTCCTGATGTTCACAGGTGCTTGAGTCCAAGCAATCTCCTCATGCTCCATACCCTAGAAAAAAAAGCTATTAACAGCCTAAGGGATGTTAATTACTTTTGGAAGTCTGGCCTTAATTATTTGTGGAGGATTTTATAAGGACAACCCACGAAGAATTTAGCTCCTGTTTCTGAAAGATGAGCTATATCCATCTTCACTTCAAGTAGAACCCACCTGTTTAAGCCCAGAACTGCGTGGGGACACTCATTTTGAAGGGAAAATGACTGAGTTTTATCAACAACTGACTTTCACCAACAGGACAAAACTCTGCATGTCAGACTGATGTGCAACACTTGCACTGACAGGACAAACGGGGAGAAAAGCAAATATGTTTATTTTGGTGCAAAACCTACATGCACAAAAGTCTCCAGTGCATTTTCTGTGTGACTTAGAGCAAACAGCTTAATTTCTGGTCTTCCATTTCCTCTTCTTTAAAATGAGGGTGATGCTATTTATGCATTTCTCAGCTTAAACTGTGCTCAGCAGGTGCACCAAGCCAGCATGCTCCGCAGCCCTGGCCGTTAGTGGGAAGGGGACCAACATCTTTGGAGGGGCATCAAGCCCTCCCTCGCTTTGGATGGCTGCATATAGACATGGTAGTTTGTTATTTAGACTGTATTAATAAACTACAGAAAGAAACAAGCACCTACAGAGACTGCATTATTTCTGACATCTACCTTAGGAACCAAATCAATCAGGGTCTTTTTAATACACGATGCTCACTCTCGTATTTAACATGGGTGGGACATATATGTGACAAAAATACTGACACTGGTCCCTTAGCCACGAATCCCAGCCTACCACTAACAATGCCTTTTAGACCTCTACAGCCCAGCCACAACAGTGGTTTACTGGGGTGTCTGCCACCCCCATGGCCTAGGGAAAATTATTAATGGTAAATATGGAGTTAAAATCCAGGTGGACAGCAACTACTTTTTGCATCCTCCTTGGTGTGAGAAGCGAGGCAATTTAAGAGGGGAAAGCTAAAATAGCACAGCAGAAACTGAGAGGAAACCACCTTCCCCAGCTAACAGGAAACCAAAATCAAACAAGGGTTAACTGGGCAGTGCCAGCACTGACTGCAAGTGGGAGGTTTGGGCTTTATTTTATTGTTGTCATTAATTTCCTTCCTTTTACTTTCAGTAGATGAGCACAAAGAATTATTTACACTAGACACAGATGGGCCCCACTGAAGTAACCCTAAGAAGCATCAAGAGTAATAGAAAAAGCAGCTGAAGGGACATGGATGATTTCTGGTACTAACATCACCAAGGACTTGTGCCATTTTTTCACTTTGGAGCACACAGTGATGATGCTAATTCCCAAAATCTTTGCTGGTCCATCAGTAGGGTGTCAAGAGGAGTGATGGGTGACTCTCACTTTACGGGACATGAGATACTAGTGATATGCCAGCTCATCTTTACTCATGGTTTTATTACAGAAATAACTAAGAGAGTCTTGGTTTGAGTTGTTATCAGTAGGTTCCAGAGTTAATTAATTGGAGGACATCATGCCCCTTGCTGTATGTCACTGTCCAGAAGAAAGCTTCATGCCCATTCTCATTTTTGACTCTTGAAAGCATTTTTTCACTCTAATAAGGGCTAGAGCACTGCAGAAGCAGGGGGATGGAGGAGAGCCTGCGTGACTGCCTGAACCACTCCCTTTCTTTACACATTTCCTTTCCTGCCACTATTTGTCTGTGTCAGCTAATTGGATTACTAAAGCCTGTGCCCTTTGTGCAGCTCCAGGAATGGTCAGGATCCCACCTCGGGCGGGGGCTCCGGACACAAGCGTGTGGTGGGGAGGAAGGGACGAGCTCCCGGCATCCACCTCCACCCCGCTCCCTCCCCTGTTCCCTGGGACCTTGTTTATCTTAACACCAGCTGAGTTTCCCAGGGAAACCCAGCGCAAGGCATCCACCAGACATTCATTCCTTTGTTCAGCCTAGCTGAATGGATCGCTGCCGGACTGTTTTTGCAGAAAACCCAGTAAATTCTTCAGGGCTCGTGTCCCCCCTGGTGCTGATGGGAGAGGGCTTGCAGAGAGGCTGGGAGCCTCAGCAGGAGCCAAGGCATTTCAGCCTCCTGGCACATCCAAAAGTCAACGCCTCATTGCTACACGGCTTCCCTCCCACCCAGGTTTCTGCACAGCCGGCCAGAGGCTTTATTTATGGGCTGGGATGCTCAGCAGCGAAACGGTTAGAGCTCTTGGCATCGGGGGTCATAATTACCCTTCCAAGTTAACACCCATTGAGATGAATGGGAGCACACCCTTTTCTGCGGGTGTTATTGTTGCAGTCTGCCTGGCTGCAGACTCAAAGGAGAGAGTTTACCTTGGTTTGCAACCAGAAAGGCTACAAACTGCCTCCCTGCCCCCTTCCTTTTTTTTTTTTTTTTTAATAAAAGGCAAAAAAAATGCTGCTTTTGCAGAATTGTGGGGTGGGGGATGGTGAAGCACTGTAGTTTGGGCCTGATGGTGCTGAGCACCTATAATGTCTTCTGGGTCTGGAGAGAGGACAAGGGATGAAGTGCTCTGGGAACAGGGCTCTGGGTTCAGCCCGGTTCCCGTTGGCAGCTGGGGTGGTTGCTGTGTTATCTTTTCCTCAAACCCGAGGAAAGGCTGAACACAGTGGGCACCCAGCGCTGCTAAACCCAGGAGCTGCCGCGGTTTCCCAAAGTCAGCTGCTGCAGGCGCATCCCAGGGCGCAGCCACCACCCTGGCACCGGCACCGTGGCCACCTGAGAGATGGAGCCAGGCTATGGCTCGAGCTGCAGCATAGTTTGGACATCCCAAGCGAGGTATCTTAGTACACTCCTCACCTCTCATCCCAAAAACATCTCTGGTGACTGCAAACCATAAGCAAGGCAGAAGGGCTGAGCCTTGACCTGGAGCAGGGCACCTCCAGCTCATGGGGGCATCAGCGGTTGGGTGTTCATATGGGCATGGAGGAGGAGCTGCTGACCCCACGGTGGAGGAGCTGCTGGCCCCACAGCAGAGGAGATGCTGAGCCCACCTACCTGCCAGAAGTTGCTTCTGCCAAGCGGAAGGAGTTGGCTGGGGAGCCAACACCTTTGCTCTCTCATCATCAATTCCCATCCTGGCTCCAACCTGGGAACACAGCCAGGGCCACCAGCCGCTGCCCTCAGGCTGTGTTTGCAGCAGGAGAAGTTTACCAGGCACTCCAGGGACACTGCTATGCTAGCGGGGTGTTTTGCGTTGGGATAACAAACTCACCCCAAGGGCTCCTGTGCACATGGATGGGTTTGTGGGAGATGCAGCACGACGCTGCTCCCCTGGGGAAGATGCAGCCTTTGCCACCTCAGGAGTGCTTTGGTAAGGATAGACTGTAGCAGTTCCTAAAATAAAGTACCCTGGCATAAAGGTTTTGTTCCTTGACTAACATGAGGTGCACATTTAGCAGGGGGTTAAGGACCTGTAACACCCCTCACCTTGCTCACAGCATCATTCACACACCTGTAACCCAGGGTACACAAAAAAAAGCAGGGAAAAAAAAAAAAGATTACTCCCCTCCTTGCAGCTACTTTCCCCCTGGGGCACAAATAAGAGCTGCAAATACACATGTGCCAGGGGTATTTGCAGGAAAAAATTGTACTGAATAGGGGTTTGGAGATGTTTTCATCCCTGCAGTGAAAGAGGTGCCAGGTACAGGCTGTCTGGAGGAGCAGCCCTAAGGACTTGGGCGCTTGGGGTTTTTTCATCCCCTCTGAGCTCCCCTGTACTTGTCTGTGTAGCTAAGGCCTCCTGTGAAAAGTGAGAGGATGCTCTGCGTGTGCACTGCAGAGGCACACACATGTATGCACAAACACGAGCACGGCGGGACAGATAACCCCAGGGCAAACCGTGTCCTGTAACTTCTCCTTCAATTCCCGATGGCAGCACCCGCTCCTGGGGGCTCTGCATCCCCTGACCCTGTTGCTGCTGCTGCCTGTGCCCGGCACACCCACACCTCAAGCACAGCTGCCAGCACACGTTGGGCCAATCAAGGAAAAATCACAAGGCAAATCCCTAAATTCTCAAGATGAGAAATAAACCAATTTGCAACACTCTTGTTTGCCTTCTTTTATATGGCTACATATTAATCACAAATGCTTCGAGCATGCTTAGAATAAATCCCAATTAAAATCCTGCAAAGCTATGGAGTTTGACGTTTGGTTTTAAGAAAAAGCATGGACCAGGCCAGGGTTATCCAAGGAGCTGTGAAAGGCAGGTGGCATTTCTGCAGAACCGAGACTGCAGATGCACAGGGCGCAGCGTGCCAACACCTGAGCAGCCCAAGGAGCCAGGGAGTTCGGAGAAAACACATGATCTTCTCTAAAACCTTTAGGAATAGGATGTGAACTGGTTCTGTGAGTGAGGATAATGCAGACACGTAGTACAAAAGGGAAGAGAAACTTGGCAGCAACGAAATCCACTCCTAAGCAAATCTTTATGTAAACACGCTGCTCTCAAGCACTGTGCCGCGGTGACTTTGCTCCCCGCTGCATTTCAGAGTGGCAGTAGATAAAATATGATGGAAACCCTCTTCCCACCCTGTTACACCAAAATAAAGAGGTTTTTGCCAGCCTGAGAAATCTGTGTATTTGTAACCAGAGATGCAAATGAAAACCCACCTGGCCAATCCTTGTGTTCGCACTGGCGTGCAGCGATGCCTTTGCTGCGTGCTGTTTGTTTTTCCTGGTTCAGCTGGGAGTCAGGCAGCTCGTGTGAAAGCAAAAGGTGATGCTCTGCTCGAACACAAACCACTGCTCGAGCGGTGCTGCGCTGCTTTACACCCAGCCAGAAAACAAGCACAGTGGAAATACCTGTGTGCAAAACCACTTTACCATGGAACCATGCAGATGTGGGCTGTGTTAGTGTCACTCTTTACATCCAAGTGCAACAAGCTCTGTTTGCCCATTGTTTGCAGAACAGGGACAGCAGAAGATGCCCACACTGGGGTAATACAGCCCCTGGCACTCCACACCAGCAATTTGCCTCCTTTTCCAACAGCTCCTCACCCTGCTCTGAGCTCTGGATCCCATGGCACAACCAGGTTAGCTGGTGGGTGAAGCCAGCGTGGTTTTGTGGCTGGAGCCCAGGCTCTTGCTCCATCTGTCCCCAGCTTCTTGCGCGAGCTGCCATGTTTATTCACACACGTGAGACACAGAAAACAGCTCAGAAAGCTGTTTTCTTGCAAACCCAACCGGCTGCAGGTTGGATTAAAATGATGCTGTTAAGGAAGCAAAGCAGTGTGCTGCTATGCATCCCCAGCCCAGCAGCGTGGTCCTGCCCCCATGGCAGAGATGCTCACTGCTCCGCTAATATTCACAGGCAATAGCTTGGTCAGACTCCAGTGATCACCTTTCTTGCTCAACAGGACTTCCTTCTTGTGCCCATCTGCGGTACTCATACTCGGCTGTCAGCTGTGTAAATTTGCTGAAAAGCAGAACTGCACAAATAACTGATAGGGGTGAGGGGTGACCAGACCGGAAAAAATAAACGTATTTGCCATGGGGTAACCAGAAACGAACATTTTCCAGTTAGGAGGGGGTGGGGGAAAACAGTATTTTAATGAAATAACTTTGTTTCAGGTCAAGCATGCACTTTGTCTGACCACAGTAATATCTTAAGTGTATTTTATAAATTGCTCAGATAATTTGTTAATATGAGAGAAGCTTCAAAGAGACATGAAATATTTCTTCTAAAAAAAATAGCAAAGTTTTTTTTTTCGTTGAAGAACAATTTCCTGAAATTGCTTTCAGTCGGTGAAATATTGCACTCAAGCCCATCTGCATATTTTGGAGAAAAAAAAAATTGCCTCCTTCCACCACGCATCTTCTCTGGCTGGTAACTTAACCGCATCCTCACCCATTTCATCCCCTTTCCTGGCTTCCTCCTTTTCTTCTGTAACAAATATGAATTTCCTGTCCTTTTTTTCACCATGTCTGACCTGTTATCTGATCCGTGCTCTCTCTGTCCTGACCTTTCCTTCCTCCAGCTGACCTTCCCATCGCACCACTGATATCCATTTACCTCCTCCTCCCCAAAACCACCTCTTCCCCTTTTCTTTCCCATAGCCATGAATCATGGAGCAGCCCTGGGGAGGCAGGCTGCTGGGTGTTGTAGAAATAAGAGCGGGGAATAAGGAGTGAGTCCAAGCCCTGGCTGTACAGGGCTGGGAACTGAGCCCTGTTACGATATTCCCCAGGTGACATTTATGCTTTGATAACCTAAAGAAAACTCCGCATCCCACAGCCTTAAATTGCGGGTGTGAAGTCAGCATGGCTCCGCGTTCACTCCTGCGGACGTGCCCTAAAATTGTTGAGGTCTGTCCACTCACCCGTCCCTTTGTGACACCCACCTCTGCTCAAAGTCAGGAACCAGGCGCAAGGCACTGGGACTCTGCCCTCCGGGTCCCCGTCCGCCCCATGGAGAAGTGACAAGGTCTTTGCAGGCTTTCCGGGACGGTCTGCACAGCAAACAGTTAAAGGTGGCCTGGAGCCAGCGCCGTGTTGTAACGGAGCTGTGGTGTTCATATGGACTGTATCTGATCACGTCCTGCAGGCAGGGGTTGCTAATAAAAGCCAGTGCTCTTTGGAGGGCAACTCTGCAAGCAAACAAGACACAAGAAAGGGTCTAAATATTCCTTTTCCTGCACAACTCCTTTGTTCACAGCTTGCTGCCACCCTCATTGCCATAAAAGAGCAAAGCAGTAGGACAACTACCTTTTGTCAAGTGCATGGGTAGAGATTTAACACGCACCCCTTAACCATCATGTTTGGGCTCTATAGCAGTCAATTTTTAAAAGATATTATTCCTGTATTTCTGTGTTATGTATGAAGTATCCCCTGGCCACCAGCAGGTGGGTGAAGTGCTGACCCTGACTGAGCCATGGAGCCCACCACTGACCTAACCCACCAGCTCAGACCTCCTGGTGGGGCTGCCCCACACCAGGACCCCATCCAGTGTTGCAGACACGTGGCAGAGCACGAGGTTTCCGCGGTGCTGGGGATGCTGTAGCACCGGGGTTTCCCTATGTGTGGGGACACTCTGGGCTGGAGAGCTGGCATGGCCGCTTGTGCTACCACCCCCTGGGTCTGGGTAAACACCGCGACACCCAGGAGGAACCTAAGGGCGTCCTGGGGGAAATGGTGGTCACCGAGAAAGGTTTCGGTTTTGTCTAAATTTTCCATGGAAGAATTCCCCTTTTCAGAGAAAAACTGTGTGCCAACTTGTTACAGACAACCATATCTATCTGCATATAAATATATTTGCACACAATTGTACAAAATGCAAGCACATCTCTGTGTGTATGTGTACATCTACGTACACATATTTTCATTTGAGGCATTCAGTGTCTGTCCCTCAGAAACAAGTGTTTCCAAATTAAAGTGAATTTTTCAACAGAAAATAAAAAAAGACAATTTTAAAATCCCTCAACTAGAAACCCAATCTTTAGAAGACACTGATTTTGAAAGAAACTTTCTGACCCTTGCTGAGGATGGGCATTGGCAACCAGAAGTTCACTGGCATGGCTGTAGCACAGGAGTTGTCAGCAAATGCTCAAAGGGTCACCAGAGGTTTTGCTGTTCATTCTCAAACCAGCTGCCCAAACCCTCCCCAGACCCTCTCGGGGATGTGTTTGCTGCCTCCCTGCCCCACGATGGGACTCAGTGGTACAGATGCACCAGCCTAAGTCCTGAGTTCCTCTCTCCCAAGGCCGTACAGCAACAGGATCATGCAAGTACAGGTAGTTTGCAAGATCTCAAAGCATGATCACTCTACACTGTAGGACAAGGAAAAGACACAGTAAAAGCAATATAACATCTGCAGGAACTTCCCTGCCTAAGTTTTTTTCTTACATTCTGCTTTTTTCATATACCCCCCAAAATGTCCTATATCTTTCTCCTCCTACGCAAGGTTTCTCTTTTAAACCATTCACTTCTCCCTCCTCTTCTGAAGAAGCTTTCTTTTCCCTGCACGGGTTCTTCAATTTAAAGGACGTCTGTGTTACAAAAATCTTGCCTCTTTGTTCTTTCTTCTACACAAGTTTCCTTTTAAGTGGCTGGAGAGACCTTGGTTTCTCTAAGTGCCAGAACCCTTTGTCAGGTTGGCTCTCTGATCAGGCTCCTCCATGGAGCTGAATCCCTTGCCAAGCTTTCCCACATTTAGCCAACAGCCCCTTTGAGCTGAGTCTTGAAAAACTGGCTTGTCCTCAGCAGTAGTTATCTCTTTGTCCAACAGAGCTCCATCTGACTGGGTAATCATCAAAGTTTTAATGAGCCTCTTTTGTGAGCCTTATTCCAGGTGGAGGGATTTTTTTTTTTTCTTGTGGGTTTTGGCTCAAAAGTATGTAGGCAAGAAGGCAAAGCAATGAGCCTCGTACCCAAAGTGAAATTTGCTGCTTGGTACCTACCTAAGCTGTTCCAGAAAAATTGTACCTATAATTCAGACAAGGTGCAAGGAAAGAGAGGGAAGCTGGGTTGGCACCCCTGCCCTTAGATAGCTTCTTAGTGCTTGGATGAGACATGGAGAGAGACAGCAGCAAACCATTGATTTAGGGTTGAGAAAAACCTTGGCTTGTTTGGAGCCTGAAAGCTTCCAGCTACAATTTCACCCTTTGCTCAGCTCCCTCCAGCTGAGCTCTCAGCTGCTGCGTTTGTGCTCAATTTCTGACCCTTCCAGGAGCAGAAGAGTCTTAATTACAAGTCTGTGACCAGAGAGAAGGAGCTTTTCAACTCCATGTTTACCTACCTTGGAATAATCTCAACCAACCCTCTCCCAAAGGTCCACAATCTAAGAAAAATGACATCGATCAAACACAGCTTGCCTTTTCAGCTAGCTGGTGGCTCTGGGATGTCTGACTGAAAGCAGCCGGCTCTGATAATTAGAGGGGGGGAAGGAAAAATGATAATTAGAGGAGGGGAAGCCACTGTGCTGCACAAATTCTCAATTACTTCAGGCCCAACCTCTGCGGAGGTGCAGGTGGAGTGGAGGCAGATTCTCTATCTGAGTCTCTCCTGTTCTCCCCGCCAGGGAGGGGGATAGAGATTGATAGCGGTGCTGTCAGGATAAGTTATTTGCCAGAAAATCAGATCAGCTTTTTTGTTGTTTCTTTCTTTCTTTCTGGGATAAGTGCTGCTAAATCAGCTAAAGTAAATCACTGACGGCGACTACAGAAGATTCAAAGCTGCGGGAATATTTGAGCGCTGCTGTAAAGCTCTGCCAGGCATGTAGAAGAGGAGGTCATTACGTGAGCAATGAAATTAAAAAATGAATAAATAGCCAAGGGGCTACATTATTGGTGTAAAATAGTTGCTAATGGTCACAGCAAGGTGACAGGAACTGCTTAGGCTTATCAGAAGGGTTTATAAGAGCATATATGGCCTGCTTTGCCCAAAGCCTAGCTTTGGACAGCAGGGGAAAGAGCCCACCTAACATTTAGGTGCCCAATTGAACCCCTTAGGAGTGAGGCACCTAAGAGATCTGTAAGCCATAAACCATGGTCTCAGCAGACCTCAAAAAAGGTGATCTCTGAGCTGGAACATGGCACGGGGATGTGTTTCATCTCGGCAAGTGGTTTTCCCACAGATTTTCCAAGGTTTCTCCATCTGCATCCCCTCTGGCCTTTGCCAACATCTAAGGTGGAGACCACAGCTTTCCTGTGGCTTGAGCCTCCCAAAAGGACCTTCTCTCATTGTGGGTCCCAGAGGAGTGGTGGAGCATCCAACAAGGGCTCAGGTCAAGGTAAAACTCTAGAGTTGAGCTGCTAGCAGATGATTTATTGTTTGGCTTGCAGGAGGAGAAGGCTAGCTGTGTTACTCCCTTGCAAGGCACCATGTACAGTACAGGACCAAAAGGGGAGTCTAGACTTGAGTTCTTGGCTCAACATCTTGAAGACTGGGGAAGAGTAGGAGTTGAATTAACTGGAACTGAGACAGGAAATCCACAACAAGACATGCTGAATTCTTGAAAATCAGGCCTTAAAAATAGGTATTATTTCCTTGTTTTGTTTTTGTGAGAATTGTGAAGAAAATAACAAAAACAGGTCCTCTTTCTGCAAATGGTTTGGACTGGTTTGCCAGCTAGAAAAAGATGCCTTCAGCAGAGAAGAGCTGAAGCAGTCTGTGGCTGTGGTCTAATAAATGCCTCCTTAAGTATGTCTGGAGGAAAAAAAAAAAAAGAGAGAGAGAGAGAAAGAGAGAATCTGGCTGCTTTTGCACAGCCTGTTTACATTTGCATGGTGACAATGCTCTGACAAATCAGTTTGCTGGGAGGAATGGCTGCAGAATCTAACTCCTCCACCTATGAATTCCACTGCTTGTGGTCTTCATGCGCTCAGTTTCCAGGTAATGAGGATGGCATTCAGGCTGTCCCTTGGGTAGGACCACAAGCCATTTTCGTGCTCCTAGTGAAGACACCTTTGAGTAGGGCTGGTGTCTGATAGTTCCCAACAACATCAGCATGGTTCAGAGGTGCCTGCACTGGCTTCCCACACATCCATCCACTATGTCACCTCAGTGCGGCCAAATTTTCATCGTTCTTACTGCACAGCTCTGCCTCGGCTTCCCAGATAGCTAAGGGACAACCGTGCAATGCCCCTTTGTGAGGCATAAACCCAGGTCTCCATCCAAGCCCTGCATACAAAGTGTTGTGGGTGCAGGACATCCCTTTGTGCCCTGCACACAGGTGCTAGGATTGTTCCTTAGATCTGAGGATACTGTTTTTGATCTCTGGCTTGAGACACCAGCTTGACCCCTGTAGTAGCTCTCTCCATGTCCTCCAGCTGAATGGAGGCTCATCTAGATTTAATAAACCCTCTTTGCAAATCTTATGCCAGGCATAACGATCATCCTGTCCTTCCTCGAGGGTTGGAGATAAAGAAAATGGCTTCATAATCAAAACGGTTTTCTCTGTAACACCAATATTTTAACACTCCACTGCTCTTAGTGACATTTTGGGACAAATTACAGTACTACTCCCCCAAGGAAGAGGGGACCTATAGTTACCACCTCACAACTCTCCTGTGCTCCAAAGATCACTCCCAGTCACATTAAAACAGTCTAGTGCCACTTTTGGAGGTGTCAGGAGGAAGAAACTGAACGCTATTTTTGTCTAATTATAGTCCAAACAAAGCCAACGTGACAGGCTTCACAATTAAATGCAGTATTAAAACCAGTTTGGCTGCTTTATTGCCACCACCTAAATGAATGAAGCACCTGGATGGAGAAGGCAGGTCCCAACAGACCGGAGTTAGACATTTGGCAGTGATATCGAGGGCATCTCTCAGCAGCAGGGTGGTTAATACTCACGGGCATTTCAAGACAAAACATTTTAATTGTTGAACACCAGTCAGCAATGCCTGCTTCGATGAATGCACTGACATCTACTTTCTCTCAGCGCTGCTATTTCCAGCTTTCAGGCAAACAGCACTTAGTGTTAGCTAATTACTCTGAGAAAGCAGCAGGGTTTCTGGGACTGCAGATTTTGCACAGTTTCTATTAATATCCTCCAGGGCTTCCAGCTTTGTGTTTCCTTGGGATAACACTGATCTCTCCCTTAGCCAGGACCACGTAGCTCTTTTGCATCCACTCGCTCCCAACCACTTAACCAGGCATCTAGCAAATCATTTCCCTTATCACTGAACCCTTCTGATAAAGCTGCCCTGCAATAGCGGGGAGGGCCGGTGCCTGGTTCCCTGAGATCTGCCCCTAGGATTGGAGGCCGGAGCCTCCCAGTAGAAGACAAGCAGATGCCTTGGGCTCCTGGGAGGGTCAAGTCCTCTCCAGCCTGGCCTGGCCTTTGATTTAAACAAACAGCAGCTGGGGTTTGGCATTGGAGAGACCAGAGTGCAGGCAGGTACATTCCTCAGCCTTGCAGCAGGGAGATAACCGCAGGCCGACGGGTGGGATCTGCAGGATTTGGCAAAGGGATGGGGGAGCTTGGGCTTCTCCTGAGGGGACAACCTACTGGAGGTCAGGGTTTCAGTGAGGGAGGCCTGGGTTTCTTGGTAGGCTTTGAGCTCAACCCTGATGGCCTACCAAAGGGCAGAAGGCACCACTGGGTCACTGCTTGCCCTTCAGTACAGCTGCTACTGCCTCAGGATGGCCATGCCGGGCAGCCAGGCTGCTGGCACACCTCACAGCAAGCCACCAACACCGGACTGCAGCTAGGCCCGGTCCCTGAGAACCCTTGGGCTAGCACATGGAGGGTGGGCTGGCAGTGCCGAGAGGGCCGCAGAGCTGAGCTGGCTGCCCAGGGGGCTGGAGCAGAGCAAGGGAAGTGGTGGGAGAGAAGATATGGAAAAGGAGGGGGTGAGATGTGATGCTTTGGAAACCAAAGGCAGCTTTAATTCCTCCCATGCATTCGCAGCAACCTCCTCTTGTCTGCACGCAGCCTTGACTGGAGGTGAGAATTCAGACAGGGCACTTGCATCCTGGTTTAAATACCTCATCTGGCTTTGCCTTAAATTTATGGGGATTAAAGTGAATCAAAGGCTGTGCGGCTGGGAGTTTTAAAAGGTTTTTGTTCCTCTGAATTACATGAATCCTAAAAGATCTCTGACATCAAAAGGACACATTAACCCCAGTAACTTTGTTATTGTCATATGGGGCTTGTTTTTACTCTCTCTTGCATGATCCAAAGCTTAAAGTCAACAGAGACAGGTCTGTTGACTCCGCTGCACTTTATTAGCCTGATAGCGGGGCTCGTGACCATTCTCTTCAGACTGACTGTAGAAAACTTGAGATAGAGGTAGAAAATAGTTTAAAAAAAAGACAAGTACAAGTAAGTACATGTTAAAATGTACAAACATACATTTGTTCACGAATCCTGCTGGTAGTCTTTGTGCTCTCACAGTCACAACTTCTTATTTTATTTAAGAAGTTTTCCTTCCCACTGCTGCTTGAGTGATTAACAGGAATAACTCACTAGTGAGAGCTGAGGAAAGAGGGTACTAGTTTCATTAGCAAAAANAAGTGCTGTCCTATCCTCTGGAAAGAGAGAAAGGAAAAAGAAATAACTATAATCCCCTAATCACTTATAGCCGTAGTCACTGGCTGGCCAGCATTTTCTTTAAATCAGTGGCAATCCTGAAACTCAGATCAAGACTTCATTGTTCCAAAAAACCCCAACATTGTGTTAGTGTAAACTAAAGAGTTGCAGGCAATAAAAGGCTGTTTTGGGGATAGCTGGCGTGGAGGCTACAGGCGACAGCTGGTGGGTGTCTGATGGGGCTGCCCTTTCTAGCTACCATCTGGACTTTGCATAGGACATGCAAGAATAAGCTACTTATACCTTAATAAGGAAAAAGCCTGTAAAAAATGGAAGGGGATGTGGGGAGTGCTTTGGCTATGAGAGCCCTTTGCAAATAAACAGGAGTGTGAGCTTGGGCATCCCTGCTCTGCTGGGGCTAAGACAGGGGCTGCAGCTGGAGAATGAAAGCACCTAGAAGTTTCAGAGATGTTTAAACATTATGTTCCTGATGTACCAGTGTGTGTGAAAATAAATAAATAAATAAATAATAATAATAAATGGTCATTAGTATTTTAATCACAAGAGTCAGGAATTGCAATCCAGTAGTGGGCCTGACTCTTCCACCCAGGCAAACCAAAAAACAAAACTTTTGCTGTGGTCCATGGGGACAGGGATGTGGCCAGGGCTGCAAAGAGAGAAGGAAATCATGCAGGAGAGAAATGCAGGGCCATCCCATGCTCCATGCAGGTGTGAGTGTACTCTGTCATCGGCACATCACGGAGATGCCTGGTTGCTCTCCCTTCAGCAGCAGGGCCGTGTTTGGCTGGACCAGATTTTCACCCTCATTTTAGAAAGAGTAATTTCAGTGAGCCTGCATTTTCCCCACGGCCACTTGACACTGCACAAGTAATGTGACATACATGAGTATTAAACTCACTTTAATAGCACTTCCCCTGCAGGAGGGATTCAAATGGCCTTCAGGGCCCATTGACTTGAACTTTTGCTTCACCTTGGCTTAAGGGCGACCAGAAAGAAGCTATGACAGCAACAATGCTGTGAGCTGCCAGCCTAAAACAAGAGGTTTTGGCAAACTAGTTTTGCCCAATCCATCTGCAGAAGTTTGTCTTTGCACCTCTGCCCCACCAGCCACGGGGCACTTGGACAACGTGGTCCTACCATGCTGGCATTGCTTCCCAGTCTGGCACCAGCTTGGGTTTGGCCCCAAGCAGCTGAGCCACAGGGGGAGATCCAAGAGAGAGATCAGCCAAGAGAGGTGGAAGCTGCCATGGTCATCCCTGCCAAGGCTCATCTGTCATAGCCTTGATTTGCTCCTCTGGATCCCAGCTCTGCTCTCTTCTCCTCCTTGCAGCCAGCCAAGAGGAGGCAAAACCCATCGCCATGCTGGCACAGCCCCTGCCTGCGGCAGCCCCTTCCCGCGGGAATCCCCAGCCCAGGAATTGCAGGTGGTTTCCAGTCCTTGGAGCGTGGCCTTGCTGGGAGCCTGGAGGCACACGATGCCTCTCCTTCCATCTCCTTCAGCCCATCCCGCTCCCAGTTTGCTGTAGGGTGTGACATTGCATGGGATGCTATTTGCTGATTTTATGACGGTGCAACTCTTTCTCTTCTCCATTTGTTAATGGTTTTGCCCCCAAAGCCTTGCCCTACATTACCACATGCTTGCTACCCTGTTGCGACTGAGTCACAGCATCATTAAGATGTGGAGAAAGCAACACCAGCAAACATTTTCCTCCCTGTGGTAGTGCTTAAGCCATATTCCAACCCATCTCAAGCAACCTGCCTTCCTATTAGCATCTAATATTACCCGTTATCTAAAGGCACCGGGCCATAAAGCCACAGAGTGGCAAGAAGATAACCAACAACATCAGATGCTACTTAGAAAGCATTTTGTTCCCGATTAAAGCCGAAACATGCACTAAGAGCTATTGAAGGAAAGTGCAGAGCATTTGATTTCCCTCTTTTGCTAACACACTCAGAGGAAGAGGTGACGAGTTTATGGAAATGGCTGCAATTTGCAGTCAAAAGTGGTGCATACATGAATAGGAATTGGAAGCAAGGAGCCAAATGAGCAGTTTACTGCACGGATTTCCTCCAGCAACGCTGATGGAGCTTATACAAACCAATTAGCCCTTCTTTGAAAAGAAATCCCACCCAATCATCGTTCCTTTTATTTCTTAAGAGAGATGTGATTTTTTTTAATTATTATTATTATTATTCCTTTTTTTTTTCTTCCTCTTCTCTTCCATTTCCCTGGGGGTAAAATGTCCCTAAAGATCCAGGGAATTGATTCCCCATGCTCTCACATGGTTTTACCATGAGGTAAATTTATGGATGTCAAATGAGTTGCTCCTTATGCCAATGTCACAGAAATAGGAGTGTGTGGGAGGGCTGGTGGCTTCTGCTCAGTGGAGTTGCCAAAGATTGTGTTAATTAGCAGTTGGAAAGACTCAGCTTTTGGAGCAGTCCAGGGACACAAGTTTAAGCTTGTCTAGACACTGGTAAAGGATGTTCTGCATGGACCAGCTGCAAAGGGTCATTTGGTCTGGGGAATCAAACCACGGGGCTAATGTGGGCTTTTTGAGAGAGCTTCAAAGAATTTCATCTGACTGAGGTTCAGGCATGTGCATCACTCAGGCCTGCCACAAGTGAACTGAGCTCTTATGGGCTCTGACAGCATCTCCAACTGCTACTTGAGCTCAGGAGCACTGATAGAAATTGATGGTAGCTGCTTTTTCTTGTGCTAGCTTAACAGCTCCAGGCTGCTTCAGACCCCAGGTGGGTGGTGGCCATGTCCCTGTGGCAGGCTCAGGTCTGGGTTCTCCATCATTTTTTACCTGATGTGGTTATTCACGCTGGTGCAAAGCAGAAGCAAATAACAGTTGAAAGTAGCAGCGACAGCAAGTTGCTGAGATGGGTCTCAGGGAGGACAAGTTTTCACCAGCCCAACTTCACTCTGTGCCCATGTCAGCAGCTGGTTGAAGTGAACATGGCATGTGTCCTGTGTGTGGGCTGAAACCCACAGTCTGAGCAGCCCTATCTTTTCCTATACCTCAGACTTAATCAAGGAGGAGTGTGGAAGATGGACATTGAATTAACAGAAGGCCAAAACAGAACCTGTTGGACCCAGGTTAATCTTTGGTGGGAGGAGTCATTAGAAAGGGCTCAGCAGCTGCTCAAAGGTCTGAAATTAATTCCTTTTCTGTTTGGGTTTCCCTTAATTCAACCTCCAGAACCACTTTTAGAGGGTACACCTTCCTTTCCCTCCTCTTGGGATGCAGTACTATTTTGCAGACACCTTATTTACACAGCTTTGTCCCAGTGAGACAGTTAGAGAAACACACCCCAGATGCCAATCTCAAACCTCATTTCTATGAACCCTTACAAGCGTGGCTTCAAAATGGATCATCTGCTCAAGACACCACCCCAGCATGGCTTGGTGCTGCACAGCAGGATGTCTGCAACAGCTGGCTTGCCCTGCTGTAGCCCCAGCAATGCTCTGTGGGAGTCTAACACTGGAATAGGTCCTGGAATGTTCCTTTATGTTCTCTCCAATCTCAAGACCCTCAGCATCCCCAACAAGGGATGTTTTTTTTTCTGCACTCTCAAGTGCTATGAAAATCACCCTGCCTTTTGGATTTCCTATAGGGAGACCAGCTAATCTGGAGTCCAGCAGCTGAAGCATGAGTCTGATGTTCATTGCCTCATGCTGGAAGGAAAGCCAGAGACCAGCTGAAATGACAACGTTAGAAGGAACGTATTGCATCTTCCAGTGCGTGCCCTGCTGCCAAAGCTATGGGAAAGGCCTTTTTCAAGAGGATTAATATGTTGATCTTAGGTGAAGTAGCTCATTTGAGCTGGAATGGGTTAGGGAACAGCGTCCGGAGCAAACCAGCAGCAGATTTGAGGTGAGAGGCTCCGGACAGAGGATGACGGGGATGGAAGAGCAGGTTGGGAACATCTCCATTAGGACAACTGAAACCAGAAGGAGATGCATGTTGACAGCCTTAGTGTCTAGCTTTCGACAACTGATTTGGCAAATCTGGGCCTGTGCAAATAACTAAGAGCAGATGTGTCAAATGGTTTTTATTTCCTAGAATTAACGCTAGATACATGAATACTGAAGGAAGCTGCCTGCATGCCCCCACTGTAGGAGTTTCCCTGACCCTCTCATCCTTTTTCTTTACCATTCCCAGAGCAGATCCTGTTTTCACTTGTGCTAGAATAAATTGGTTTGACTGAAGCCACAGTGGGTATTAACCAACACACAGCAGAGCTGAGGAGGGCTGGCTCTTTTCATACAATTCACTGTGTACAGGCAGATAATGAGTTTGTCTGTAACTTACCCATTTTGGTTTTAGCCTCATGTCACAAGTCCTTTCTACACAGAGGGCTCACCCTACAACATAACATGTCTCCTGATTTCCTCTGTAGCAGAAATGCTTTTTGAGAGCCCATTTATAACTCTGTTCACACAAAATGTGACAGTTTTAGCTGTATTGGAAGACCAGCCTGACCCTGGCAGCCGCCGGTACTGTGATCAGAATAGTTATCAGACATACCCCGGTAATGTGATGTCTCATTGCGATGCTGTGGCCATGGAGGAATGTATTTGTTCCTTCAATAATGCAATGCACGCAGCACTGGCAGAAATAATCGGCAGCATGCAGCCCCACAAAAGCAGACAGGTGGAATAGGACTCGTCTCAAAGTCAGGCACGCAAGTCTGAGCTAGCCATCCTGGACTCCCCGTACGGTCAATGGGGAAAAACAGGTTCTTTCAAAGAGTGACTCATCCCATCCTAAAATAGGTCAGAGGAACTTTTCTCCAGCAGCCTCTGACTCCTCTCCACAGACTATAAAGGGAACCTGAGGGAGACAAGCTCAGATTTAGGCAACTTATTTTTGCTTGTCTAACATTCATTGGTATGAATCTCAGCCGGGCTGTCCAAAGTTTCATGGAGTCAGTGGGAGTCATGTCAAAGGACTTTGCATCCGACAGTTCTTGTTCTTGGTAAGGTTCTGTGTTTCCCAGAAGATCCCTGAAGGCAAAGAGCGAGGCAGGGCTGCACAGAGAGCCAAAGGAAAAGAGTGCACCCTAGCCCTGTTTTCTGGAAGGCAACAGCAGACAAGTAACACATCCAAATAAGGCAATTCTGTCTTTTGTTTTAAAAGTGGGCCAAATAAATTTGAGCAGTGCAAGACACTACAGATTGGTGTAGCATTTTTTTTCTCCCAGTTTCTGGTGAAAATGAGGTCACGCAACTCACTGTCACAGTTCCTGGGACTCCCGTCATCCTTCAGCCCCATGCGTTCTCCTTCCTCGGGGTTTTTCCCTTGATCCAAAATATGTCGAAATCAATGAAAATCCATGCAGCTTAGTAAGGGCCAGCAGCACTTTGCAAGAATCCCTTGCGTGGAGAAGGGCACCAGATTTCTTGCTAACAACTCCTCCCTTCACCCTCTCTCAGCAGAAGCTGATGACAAGATTATATTTTATCAAGATGCAGATTCTACTCACAACCAGCACAAAAGATCAGTGATTAGCCTTTGGATAAGCAGCCAAGATTGCTTGTCCCTGACCTTATCAATCTGGTATTTGAATTTCGAGGGAGCTTTAGTGAATGGGTTTTCTTGGGAAGCTGAAATCTTTGTTTCTAACTCTCATGCAAAGTTTCTGCTAACTTCAGTGGAATTAATTTCTCATTCTGGATAAAACCAGATAACCAGCTGTGAGTTGTCAGAGATCAGGAAGGTCTTCAGGTTGCCAGGAATTTCCTTTTCCTTCCTTTGCCCCACTTTTCAACACAGCTTATAAAATGAGAATGAGTTGATTTCTGAGAATTAGAACAGGGATGAAAATACCCAAATTCATGTGGATGTCTACCTGCAAACCACATGGCTGAGCTTCCCTTGTAGTCAATGGAGATCCAGGGGAAAATTCTGCTGCTTAAAAGGAAATGTGGTTAGAGATGCCTGAGGGCATCTGAGATGTCTGCATGGGGCCAGCAGGTGTGACACAGGAGCTGCAGGAAACCTTCACTATTCTTGAAATCCCTACCACTCAGAAATCAATCCCCAGAGCCCCAGTAACACATTTTCTATTCAGCCCCAGCAAATGATGAATCATTTAGGCATTCAAAGACGTAGTTTGACTGGGCATCTCCTCATAGGTACTGAGTACCTAGTGTTCCTGCCAAACTACACATTCATGCTCAAGATCTTGTTCCCCTTTCAGGCTCTTCCTGAGAGAAAATTTCAATTTCACCTCTGAACTGCTCAGAAAACTATTGTCTATATCAGCAGACAAAGATGTCCCTCTGGTATTGTTTCACTGATGGAACAGGACACTTTCAAAACCAACATTTCCTGGCAGCTGAGGAACACAAAGGCCACAGCCTGCTGTGGGTGTACAACTTGGTTCCTCCTTGCAGTTCCTGTGGCCTTTTGAACACTAAAATCCCATTGAGTCCATGTCTGCCAGGGTTTGGGGGAAGAGCAAGAGGCATTTTTGAAAGGCAGTTCCACTAATGTGTGTCTTGTTCAATGCAAAACCCATCCCTCAGAGACCTGCCAAAAAACGTCCTTGTGGTTGGACCAGTGCTGAAGGACTGAGCCAAGGGGCTGTTGTAAATAGGAGCAATGCAGCTCCTGAAAATTGCCCAGGTAACTCTGCATGGCAGTGTGGTCCTCAGAGCCGTAGTGAGATGTTTCAGCATGGAGAGCAACCCTCTCTACGTCTGGCATTTCCCTCCCGCTTTCCGTCTTCTGACCCCCATGCTCTTGAAAGCACTGGTTTCTCTTGGCCAGGATCCATTGCTACAAACCTGCAGCTCCTTTCTCTGGTAGATGGAGACACAGGAACTGGAGCTGGGACAAGCATTTTTAACAGTATTTGATGGTTTTCTCACCTTCCTTAGTCCCAGCTCTGGGAGCTGACATGTGCACCACATTAATTCTGCCTGAGCTTTGCAACAAGACCCTGGCTCCGAGTGTTCTGTAGAAGACAGCAAAAGCATTGAGGGATCCCCAGGAAGGAAATCCCACCAGTTCTTGGTGAAAAACCACCAAGGCATTGTTCCCAACCCCTGTTTGAAGACAGAGGTTGAGCTGAACAGTTGGCTGTCAGGTCTTCTTGGGTGAGAAGTGCAGAAGCAGGGGCAGCATGTCAGTGAAGGGAGTCCTGTCATATCTTACAAAGGAGAAGAGATTGAGTAGGCCAGAAGGAACCATGTTTTGGATATAGAAAAAATTCAGCCAGGGGAAAGTTTTGCCAGTCAGCAGGCTTTATCTGCATGCTCTCTGCTTTGCATTAGTGTGGAGGAGTCCTCAAAGGTTACAGTTCCCAGCAAGGCCCTGGAGCCTGTCTCCTTTGCACAGACAGAACAGTGGAAAGCAGCACACATTTATTTTTAGCTTTGTGCAGCAATTAAGCTAGGTGGGGGGTTGTTCTCAGGAAGCAAATTTTGGACGGTTTCCTTAGAAAGATAAGACCTATTCCATTTCAGTAGGGGAAAGTAGTTAGCACAGAAAACCACTGGGACTTTTCTGTTAAGTGTCTCGTGCTTGTGAAAGCTGCCTACTGACACCCTTGGATTTCAGCCAGGTGTCTATCTCAACAACAGGAATTTTCTTCCAAACTGCCTATCCACCCCAGCCAGGTATGTTCCCTCCGATCCCTGGGGACATGGCAGACAGGTATTTCCTGGGCCTGGCTGTGATTCCCCCAGTTCCTTACCATCGCCTGCCACCTGGGATCCAACACCCCACCTCTCCGTCTGCTGAGGGGATCCTGCCACCTCCGTGAGCAGCTTCAGACCAGAGCCCTTGTCTTGGCTGGGAGGTTTTGCATGAAACAGGTGAGTGCTCAGCAGCCCCATCCCCTGGGTGACCTTGGGCAGGGACCAGTAACAACAGGGATGGGAGGAAGGCAATTGTCTTGCACTAGCACAGCTGATCTGTTCAGACTGAGGAGCAAACAGTTTTTTTCTCCCACAAACAAATCCATTCTTGGGTTTTTTTTTTTTTTTCTCCTGACATTGCCAAAAAAGGTCCCAGCAAGAACAGTGATTCTCCTCTACCTCCCAAATGGACATACATTCTCCTCTTTGTCCCAGGTGGGAATGATGTGAAAGCACGTGTGACCAAACACAGGTTGCAAAAGGTGGATAACAAAGCTTCATGACCTGTTGGCTTAAGTAAAAACTGCAGCTTTCCCTGTCCAGCTCCAGGTCTACTCGTGCCACCGCCATGCACAGCTGTTCTCCCACAAGGCTGCAGGACATGCACGAGGGGAAATTGGAGGCCAGTGACAGAGCCAGGGACCGAATGGTATTTCAGCAGTTCGGGCACATCCGTGTGTTCTAAGCCAAGAGGCATGCAAACTGCTCAGCAATGAACAACTGCTCCAGCAGCCCACAGCCAAAACGAAACACACTTGGACACATCAGCCCAACCCACCACAGAGGTAACTGTAAGATGGTGTTATTGTAGGGTCAAAGCTGCATCTTCCGTTTGGGAAATAAAGGTCTCTGCTTTGTCAAGGTAGTTATATAGAGGCAAGAGACCATTATCCTGCAGTTATACTCTATCTCACTGACGTTATCTCTTAATTGCTTCTACTTGTGGAGGGAGGTGAAGTGGGTTGCCTGTCTGGGCAATATGGAGTACCCAAGGGACCTGCATCATTGCTAATTCCTAGAACATAACAGTATGGTTGCATTTTTGCACCAGACAAGAGTTTATCCCTGCCTAGGACCAGGAGTGAACTTCAATAATACTAATGGTACAAATGATGCAAGTGGTGCTGGCCTGCACATCCTAGAATTTTATTATCAGCCCAAGCAAAACAGAAGACACTACTCAAGTGCAAAGGATGCCCAGATATACCCTGAAAAACAGATTTTCTATGGAGAAACACAAGAACAATTATTTAACACAAAGATGTTTTCTATCTCCTTCCTTTTCTCTAGAATTTTGTAGAAATCCATGGCCATCCAGGAAAACCTGGCCTATGATTACATTCCACAACATGACCACTTGCAGCTTGATGTCTCCTGGAGAAACAGAACATGGAACCACTCGTCCTGAAAAGCTTCTGACCCTGGTGGCTGCCAGAACAAGCATATGACACCTATTTGCAGTGCTATTTCTTTCTGATATATGGCAGCGATACACATAAACATCTGCCTGAGTATTACAGCGTGGCCAGCTTTTGATGACTAGGCCTTGGATCTTGAAAGATAGTTTGGTGTGTAAATCTGAGGGAATCAATCAGGAATTAGGTTTCTAAGCACTCTGGCTGACATGTGTGTCAGTCCCTTAATTCCAAGCTCCCAAGATCTGTGTTCTCTCTACTAGACTTTGCTGCCTTTCCAGTCCTCTGGATGTTATATTTTGGAGCTGGAGCCACAGTTCCCTTTTTACGGCATCCTCACAGCTTCCAAAGGAATTAATTTTATTTTTTCCAAGTGTTGCAATTAGATGGAGCCTTCAGCTTTGGTTAACTCCAAATTCTCACAGTAGCTTCTGTTGTACATTGTGTTTTCTTTCAGTGGCATAGTCACATTGGTACAAGCCCACAATGTAGATATCTGGCTGAAGGTAGACTTTGTTCACATGGGAGAATCTTTCCAACCACGGCAAGCTTGAGGCCAAGCCTCATACAGCAATGTGAATGGAGTGACAGAGGAAAGCCCCAGAAATACCCATCCTCTAAAGATGCCCTTTGAGCACTGACCACAGAACTGGGAAGGTGTGTTTGTCCTTGAATCTCGTGGGGCTGAGCAAGAAGATGACCTTTGCTTTGGGACCTGAGGTAAGTCCGCCTGCTCAGAGACACTCCTCGTGCTACAGCCACCAAGAGATGGGGACATCTCACACCACAGGAACGACCTTGATTGAAATTACCATCGGTATGGCAGAAGCTAAGAACTACAAAATGGGCTGTTGCCTATCAGTGTTACCTGCTTTTTATGGTACTGGTGTTATTTTAACTAAGCCTTCAGTGGCTCAGCAGGTTGGTGATATTTTCAATTGTTTTTTGAATTGAAAACTGTGCTGAGAGCTTCATACAGGCTCAGAGTGATCTGCCTTCAGATCCCTGGTGGGACATGGCCTTATGTTTCTGCCCTGACCAGTAACTAGTGTGGCCACACGCCTTCCTGTGTTTTACTGCTGCTTAAAACCTTCCTGAGATAATAAGCCTTTTTAGCTTGATTCATTTTTTTTTCCTTCACATGTTTGAAAAGCAATTATGCTCAGCATTTTTTCCACTGAGATGCTATTGGAAATCTGGTAGCTTCGGAGTCCCTGGGTACACATCAGCATCTCGTCACAACCCAAAATGTTTTCTGCCAGGAATGATGTGATGCGAAGGTTCCCTTTGAAGGATATTCCTCCCAGATAATTCCAGTTTCCAAGGTCCCAGGCTTTGAAGATAAACTTGTTGCTTGTTTGGTTTCTTAGCAACTTCTGCTCCGCGGCAGAAATGCATTCCTGAGACCCTGCTCTCGCTGCTGCTTGGAGCTGAGATGTGCTCTGCTGTAGTGAAAACAACCACATGGAAATAGGGGAGTGAGGCCTCTCCAAAAAAGTTAGGGCTGATTCAAAACCTCTGATTAGATCCATTGGTATCCCTCGGACTTTGTTGTTAAACACAAATCTAATTTTACATTAAAGCACCACATCTGGCCGGCTCTGAAGGTGGACGTAGCTTGGGTTTGGCTGGTTGTCCAGGTTCTTGTTGGGGAATTTGGCACTGATCCCACAACAGGGCTAAACCAATAATCCCAGGTGAAACACCCCAGCCTTTACTGGATCTTTAATCTAGGCTGAACTCAGATCAGAAACCTAAGGATCCAATTTGCCATGAAACGTGGTGGGGTAAATCAGCACCACCAGTGAGATCACTCCGGTGTAAATCTAGAGAAAAGAGCAGATTTGGGCCACCTGTAAGGCATGTGAATCTTAGCCTTGGTATTTTTAATAAAATGTTCAAAAGAGCAAACATCAAACCCACCTTAATCTGTGTCTTGCCTGGTGACAGACATTTATTTCATGATTTCTTCTGGTTATTAAAAGCTCACCCCCACTTCAGCTGTGATTTAGGTGCTCAAGCTCTGGTGTCTCAAGTGAACTCTGCAAGCTCAGGTTCATTTTCACAGAGTCACATTCAGGGGAGTAAAGGGCAGACCTAGAAGATACTGAATCTGAGTCTGCTTTGTACCTCACTTGATGTAAGATTTTTTCAGGAGTTGCTTGTAGGGTGCCTGGTGCTGTGGGAAAGGATATCTCTTCTGTTTGTGTCCCAGTTAAGAAAGTAAAATATGATCAGTTCTCCAGCTCAATGGAATAATAGCAAAAAAAAGCAACATGTTGATATCAAAGAAACTTATAAAGGGACCCTAAAAGTGTTAGGGTTTCATGGTGTGAGGGGTTGTGTCAGGAACTAAGAGCAGGACAGTCCTGTACTAAAGCAGTTGCCATCCAAGTAACTGCAGCATGGAAGGAAGAAGTCCCTTGCTTTTCAGACAGGCAAGGCATTGCTAAAATGGTTTAAGGTCAAAAGAGGCAATGAGTAATTGATCTCAGGGCTGAACAGGGGTTTTCTGAATCCCAGACTTACATTTTTACATAGAGACTTATGCCGGTCTTGTCTAAAAACTTTAGTCAGACCTGTTAGTGATTATGTGAAGATTTTTGTCCTATTTCTGTTAACTCAGGGTGTTCTTTCCTGAGAATGATCTTTAGTGAATATAACATTGCATTGTTACAGCTCTGTATTATGGTCCAGGGAACAAACTGAACTTATTGTTCAGTCTGAATTATATCATATTGCTGTCAAGGATATAAATGCTGACACCTTTTAATTACCTCTGAGAGACTCTGGGAAAAATGGTATCCTGTAAAAAAAAAACTTGGCACCCACTTTGTTGGTTTTAGCTTGATGTTCATTTCTAGCCATTCATGTAGGGCTGAGTCATAGAAGAGAAGCCCGTAACAGTAACAGAATCACGAACAAGCTGTCTGGCTGTAGAAAATTGGGAGTCATTTAAAGTGTGCATTGCCTCGTCTCATAGTTGGTGACAGGAGCTGTTAGAGGCTCTGGAGAGTCGGAAGCCGGAGAGGATATTTTTCTACCTGAATAGTTCTGTGGATAGACCAAAGACAGGGCAAAAACAAGGTGGGGAGACAAAGAGACCTTCCCAGGCAGTGCTAGAATCAGATGTACCATCAGAATCGGATGCAATCATCCCTTAACCTGCCCAGGGCATCTCTAAATCTCACTTGACAATCTTTTCCTTCTGTCTTTAGGCAACATTTTTCACCCCCGCTGAGCTAGCTTGAAACCTTTAATTCCATCCTGCCTGTGCTTCCAAGAACGTGGTGCGGCAAGTGGAAACTCATCTCAACGCGGGAGAAGAAGGGGGCGGGGGGGAGCATTGCATGAATATTAAAACATCTGCAGTTGTAAAGTGTTGGGTCATGAGCGAGAACAGCAAACCTCGGGCAAGCAGCGTGGTGCCAGAGCCATGCTGGAATGTGGGGTGACCCAGGAGGGCTGGGAGGGTTGACAGCAGAGTTTCGGGGGGACACAGGTATTGCCACGTAGCTAGTCTTGCTAATATAGGACTCCGGGCTCAGCAGGAGATGCTCTGAGATGAAGATGGTTCAGAAGAAGGTGTGCAAAAGCCCTGAGTGGCATAAACCTGCTGGTGCAGGAAGCTGGTTCTCTGCTTGCCAGAGAGGCTGGCGCATGCCTGGAGGCAGGACTACGATGCTTTTTAAACGTTCACCCTCTCTGTGTGGTGCTCCCATTTACCTTTGGTTGGTAAGGGACCTTCTTTCTTCCTTGGCCCAACCATTTGCAGCTCAGTTCAATGGAGGAATAAGTTTGTTCTGTCAAACCCTTTTGGCAGCTGAGATTCCACAGCCTTGGTCCTGCTCTGTTTGCCAACGGTGACCCAGGACCACTGTCCCCCTTGGCTAAAAGATGGAAGGGAAGAGGTCGGGTCTGAGCAAAGCACCTCATTCCTGGGCATGATAAGATATAAGAAAGGTTGTGCAAGCCCTATCAGAAGATGAGAATTTGCCTGAGGCTGCAGTGTAAAATGGATACTCGCTGGTGTGGAGTACATGGGATGGTTTAAGCCCTGAGGGTTTTTCAGACGGTGTGCTACCCATCAGAAGGAGGTGAAATGCAGTAAACATCCAATGCAGGGTTCATTAATGCTGCATTAGCATACAGTAAAAATAGGAAGCAGGTTATATTGAGGGAAAGAGAGAAGTGATCCTGGTAGTGCTGCCATTTCATGGAAACCAGGTCTCCACTTCCCACACCGATGCACATCATGAGGTCCTTGGCAAATACGCAGGAGAGTGGCGTGTTGTAATGCCTGGAGTCGCAGTGTGCTTCCTTCGGGATCCTGTTGTCACAGACCTTGCAGCTCTAACTCTGAAACTACTACGCTAAGCCAAGACAAATGAGCTTGTGATTTGCGTTGTGGGAAAGCAGGCACGGTGTAGGGAAGCAAGATTAATCAGGTGAAACCAGCAAACTTCGGATGCTCAGCTTTGGAGGAGTTGCAAAGTGGAACAGGAACAGGGGGAATGTGCTCAGAGAGCTCATGCCAGGAGAGAGGGCAGCATTGTAGCAAAGCATCTGTGAGCAGAGGCCTCATTGCCAACAGCAAGATTTTGGTAAGGAGCTGCCGGTGACCTGGAAAGCACATTTCCTACCACAAGCAGGCAACACCAGCATCCATTCCTGTCCAGGTGTTCCTCTAGCATCACTGCACATACCGACTGAGGGGTATCCAAAGGGACAACCAGACCATGGTGCCTCAGTTTCCCAGCTGGAAGGATGGGATAATAGTGTTCATGCATTCTGCAAGGGGCTTGATCCCAGCAGACAGGCAGTGCCAGGTCAATGCAGACAACAGCTCTCATTCCCTCATGGATTTGCCATGTTATTTCACTTCCCAATCTCTTATGCAGCATCTGATTGAGAAGATACAATATCCCTGGAGAGTGCAGTGGCTGGGAACTTGGTTTTAGCTTCCCAGCAGTCCTTTACTGGTGGCTGGATTGGTCGTGCCTTACCATGGAGATGTGTTTTTCCTGAATGATGTGTCACCAATGAGGGGGAGAGCTCTGCCTGGTTTTGGAACACAAGGGGACGATTCAGTCATTTTGTGAGAGCTGATCAACTGCAGTAAATAAAGTTGCAGCTTGTGGGAGTAACAATTAAAGCCCATTACAACCTGCTTAACTAGTCAGGGACTGAAGCGCCTGAGAGAATTTGCTCTGTCCTTCCTGAGTACTGTTTTGCTTTACCTATTTGCCTGATTTAGGAAAAAGATTGTATTCTGGGGGTTAGCTTGTGATTCCTGCTCTCACAACCAGTTTGGGCAGTGGCAGTGGTTCCCAGTTCCTAAGGGTGACTAATGAGACAGGAAAAAACAAACAAACAAACAAAAACATACCAACCTTTTCCAAGTGATCCTTCTGAATTAGGTATTTTGATTATTTTAATTCATGGACATGCAACACCACGACATGGTGTGTCAGTGATGGTCTACAAGAGCCAAGTGAGCCCATTGGGCTTGTGGGCTTGTGGCACAGCCACAACATACAAATAGAAGCAGGATTTTTCTACCCCAGAATGTGTGTCTGTGGGTCGCAGGGTTGCCATGCCCCAGGGCTACTTGTCTGGGGCTTGGGAATGTCAAGAAATCTTGGCCAAATGGCCAAAGTCTTCAGATGCCATGAGGACAGGAGGTCCAGAAGGAAAAGGTGGACATGCTATGGGGAACAGCACCAAGGACAAAGCAGCAAAGATGTTTTTTCACAGCTGGGTCAGTGGGGGACAAGCAGACTTCAGCACATGTCCAAGATGACATTAGCCAATCTGTCCGTCCATGTCCCACTCCACCACACACACTCACACAGAAGGATAGATTTCTTCACTTTGCTGAGCGCTCCAGCAAGCCAAGTCAAAAAGGGAAACGTGCATTCAAATGTTACACCACCTTGTTTGCAACAGCAAGACGGGCAGTTACTTGCTCTGTGCTCATGGGGAAGGGTCAGGAGTTTCCAGGGAGAAAAGACTATCAGACCAAACGTGGAATGTCTGCGTGGGAGATGTAATATCTATTCATAGATGAGTGCTCTTGGCCAAGATGTCATTGTTTCTTTTGCTATGGAGGTGTTCACTGGAGGTTTGGCTTGTGCAAGGACTTTCCTTCCCTCTCTGTGGGCTCAATAGCCATGTAACCTAGTCCTGATGGCAAAGCTTCATCCTCTCCACTATATAAGATGTCCCCCTGCAAGAAGGAGGGGTTGCAGGTCTGAGGCCAGGGTCCTGCAGCTGGCCATTTGGCCTCTCTAGCCAAGACAGAGCTGGCATCTGACCAGAGAAGAGTAGTGAGAAGATGGAGAGAGGAGAGGTTTGTGCCACTGTGCAGTGTGGGATGCGACAGCTCTGGCATCGTGACATTACCAGCTGGTGCCCAACATAATGACTTGTGACCAGTGTCCCCTTAGCTGCCTGTGGGGGAAGCCAGGCGGGAGGTGGCAGGGTCATCGTGCCTGTCCCCACACCAACACTAACCCAACCCCTTCCCTCCGTGGCTTTAGCTCGGAGCCCACAAACTCTGAGGCCTCTGTGACATCTACAAAGAAGATGCTCAGATCTTTACCAGCCTGGACCCAGCAGCCTCAGAGCATGTGGGGTGAGCTGGGGACAGCCTTGCTGGGCAAGCTCAATTCCAGAGCAAGGCTTCATTCAAGTGGCTCCAATTTTTGGCCGCTTGCGCCATGTGTGTCCCCTCTTAAGTATTATGATGGAGGGAGCCAGCCTTAGGTTAAAAACAAATATCTTTGGTAAATAACAGGCACGGCTGGGAAACTTCTGAGCACCGTTCATTTCTCAGAGGCTTCAAAGCTTTAATTCCACAGTCGGGGCAGTTTCTTCCAACTTGTTTTTAGTTGCTTGTCCACTGTGTTTCTCTGGGGGGATTTGGTGCTGCTTGCGTTGCAGTGACTTGGGGGTATTTATGGTCTTGGACTTGTGCTTATCTCATCCTCCCCCGTCCCACAAACACACACTCCTGGCTTGGCACCAGTTCTGAACCTCTGGTTGTGCCCCTGCAGAAAAAGCGGTAACCAAACACAACAGAAAAACAAGCAGCTTTCCCAAAGAGCTTGCGGAGATGAATTCCTCATTTTCATTCAGCTGCAGCAGAGGCACTGTACTGATTTATTTACTTCTGGACAGGTCTTTCAAGAATAAAAATCCTCCTGGTGTTTACTGCAGCGGAATAAAGCATCACTGTGACCATGTTGCCACCGTTTACAAAATTTCAAGCGGGACTCTGGCTGTTCTCTGAGCGGCAGTCAGTATCTGAGTTACTATCCCACAGAGGTTTGTTGTTGGAAAATAACGTAATTGACTTTGTCCCGTTTCCAATTTCACAGAGAAACGAGTTGTAAGAGTACACAGGGTACGCGGACTGGCTGCTCCCGGGGTTTATTGAAAATGATAAATGCGGTAATCAGCACAAGACCGTACAGTACGTCTCTCGGTCCGTTCTTCCCCTTGTGCCTGCAGGATGGCATTGTCACGAGCAAGCGCTGCAGCCACCACGATGGAGCTGCCCTCAAAAGCCATCGGCTGCCTCCTCCCCACATCCCAGCCTGGCTGCCGGCCACAGTCTCTGACCTTTCATTAAAGATTACCTATTTTTACTGCTCCTCAGGATGGGGAGAAGAAGAAACTGAAAGCTGTGCAGAGGCTCGCAAAGCCAGGGTGGTGTTTGTAGTGGGGACAGGCAAATTACTTAGGACAATTAAAAAAAAAAAAAAAAGGGTCTCTATTTCTTTATGTATGACATGAAGGCAGTGCCTTCATGTTTACTTACCAGTTAAGTAACCTTAACTGGTTAAGGCTGGACCTCATTCTATTTGGTCTGGTGCTGACAAAGCAGCACAGACCCTGGGGCCAAGGGCTCCCGAGTAATGCTATATCTCAGCTAGTAAATTAAAAGTGCCTGGGACCAGTTTTGGGCTCTCAGACCACAAACACAGAAGGTCCTGTGTCCATTAACCCCCTTTAGGCTCTGAAACATTGCAGCCATATGCAAGCTTTCCTTCGGGAGCAGCCCCTGGCCTGTGCTCATGTGTGAGCCATCCTGTGGAGCTGTGTGGGACACTGCTGGCTGGCACGGGCAGAAGTGATGGTGATGCTGCCATCAGGTCCTGTCCCCAGGAGCACACTCTGGCACCAGGTTACTTCTAGAGACATCATCCCACAGGATGAGCTGACCTAATATCCCATTCCTTGGCACCAATGAAGCATAGAGAGATGGGGAGAGTTGACAGAGGTCCTAAAGGAAGTCTGTGTCAGAGCAAGGGTTGGTGCTTCACCACCCTTTGCCATGCAGTTGGAGGATAGGCTTTGAAAGTAGACTTTGCCTCCTCCAGATTTTCTTTTCAGATCTCAGAGAGGTGCTGGATGTGCTTCCAGCTTGCGGGTGCTTGGGAAGAAATGCCATCCTCAAGGCAATACCCAGCAGACCCTAACCTGATCACAACTTCCCTGTCTCCTCAGATTGCCTCATATCTCCATTTGCAAAGCAGATGTTCTCATCTTGCCTCATGTGTGCAGCTGCACAGAGTCAGATATGACAGTGATATGCATCGTATGGGCCATATCTATATTAACAAGTAATTGCTAAGCCTAGATTAGCAAGAGAGCAATAGGAGAGTATCAGGAGATCTAACAAGCTGGTGCTAAGGGATCCACATCTACACTATGCACAGTGCTTACTCCAGCTTGGGTTTATTCCAGTGCCCTATGCTGAAAATCCCCACCCTGCACACTGTCTGAGGGTGGCCGAAGGACCAGCAACTAATTTATAGCCTTATATTCCAATGGGAGGTTGTAGCAGAACTTCTGCTTTAGTTTCTGCTGGAAAATATATATATATATATATATGTATATATATAAGAAAAAGAAACAAATTTGTGCGCACCAGAGCCGTTCTCCACACTGGACCACTAAGGGGTGAGGGAGGCGAAGCCAGGGAGCTGCTGTGAAACAGCATTGCTGCTCCCAACCGAAAATGTGAAGGTGGAGGCAGCCAGAAGCACCTCGGGCTTGATCCAAGGTTCAACAGAAAGGTTCTCGTTTACTGCAGCGCTCCCTGAGTCAGGCCCCTAGGGCTTGTCTGTATGCGAAAATTAATCTGGATTAAGATGGGGCAGGAATTGAAGGTAAAGTAACTCTTCTGGAATAACTTCACTTCGTAACAGACAAGCCTCTGGACGGTTTGGTTAGGAAGCGTCATGTTACATCATATTTATGATGATGAAATGTGTTTTCAAGAGAATGTCCTTGCGGTATTCAGTCACAATTACGCAGTGAGCACTTACAAACACATCCATTCCCTGCAGGAGGAGAAACAAAGTTCCCTGCAGATTTGCACTGCTTTAGGGGGCTGATGTGAGCTGGAGCAGCTCGAGAAGCGTCACCATTCCTCTCTTTTCCTTCACACCGACAAAGTGTGTGAAATCCCATGTGCCCCACACACCAGCTCCCCTGCAAGCAGTGTGCAATGGCTGATGGAGCATCAGTCCACAGGCTTTACGTGGGCATTACTCAAAACCCATCCCACGCTGGCTCCAGACCAGAAGCACTGTAGAGCATCAGTTCAGAGCTGCGTTCAAAAGCATAAATCCTGACTAAGCATGGCTCTGCAGGGATCCAGATGCCCTCCCTGAATTGAATTACATCATCTCGGAGTGCAGGTGGTTCCTCCTTGTCAATTGCTGTGCCTCTACGTGCTCTGAGAATCACACATTTACATGCAAAAAGACCAAACGACCTTGTTAACATGGACATCATTGAGGGCAGAGATAAAAGCTGAAGGCCTGGAAGGACCACAGGACCTCCATAACTCGTTGTGCAGAGGACAGGACAGGAGATGGAGCTGTCTTGATGACTGAGGGGCTTCCTCCTCCACTGAAACCAGATTGAATGGGATCATTGCGCTCCGGACGTCTTCTCCCACCCCAATGCTTCTGCATGGTTTTATTTCCAGTGCCAGGTTTAAACGGCCTGTTAAATATTTCTGCCTATACACACCCTTTCCAAAAGAGTTTGTTTGCATTCAGATCGAGTTAATTGTTCATAAGCAACAGTCCATAAGCATAAAAGCATCCACATATTACTTTTTAGTTCTCTTGCTATTTATTCTGTGAGGAGATAACGCTGATTTCAGCTTGCTCCCTGCTTTTTTCAGTCTTGCACAAGGACAGACGAGGAGGCAGAAAGGAACCTCCCTTCTCTCCCTTGAAATGAAGTCTACTATCAACCAGTCGAAGCAGAGGAACAAGCCCTTCATCATGCTATATATATATAGCCTGGCTGGCAGAGTACGTTTTCCTTAACATGCCCAATCCCACAAGTATGTGGTGGCTTGCTCTACAGAAACCTCAGCTTTTCAGGTGCTAGAAAATATGCATGTTCCATGTTACTTGATAGTTTACTCACATCCCTATCTCCTGGAGGCAAGTAATTGCTGAGCCTCTCAGCTTTCTTTAAAAACTACTTGTCTCTCTGCTTATCCTGGGAAGTCTGAAGCCTACCCTCAATATACCCCCCATGCAACCCTGCAAAGAACAATAATGTACTCGGGATTTCTTGGTTTACATTTTTCTACTGTAAATCCAGAAGATGAGACCTGAATTCTTCTTTTCTGTTTGCTTTTGACAGAAATGCAGTTGTGGCTTCTCAGCAGACTGGCTTATGTATGCTGAGCTTTCCCACAGCTTCCTTAGAAGAATGGGAAGACCTGGTGAAGTGGGGTTTTGGTTATCATTGAAAAGTTATCATTGCTTCCCTGCTGCAGCCACCCTCAGATGCAGATGCACTAGTTGGCCTACTGGGCAGCAATGGGAATTGAGCCTCCAGGGAGGTGGGAAGGATTTTTCTCCACCCTAGAAAATCTTCTGAGGTTTAAAAAATGTGCTTATTCTAAGGTAACCTGGAAAGAAGAACCAAATTACAGTTTTGTAACCTGCATGAAAGGGCTCACACGGCTGCACCCCCACTGGTAGCAAAATACCTGCCTTGTGTGAGAGCCCTTACACCGTCATTATCTTGTACGTCTCCAGCCAGCCGGCTGTAGGGTAATCTGCAGCCTCTCCCACCCTCTCCTTCTGGAGTTGTTCCGCTCTGTATAAACACCACTCACTGATGCAGCTGCTGGGAGACTTCCCACATCCCAGGGGAGTGCTCTGACCGCAAAATTATTGTCACCCTTGCTCTCGTCCAGTGAGTATTTAATTATTCTTACAAAGAAAAGTAATTTCAACTGGAGAAAACAAGAGGCACCCAGGTCAGAGTACCCCATAATTATTGCAGTGGGAGCTTTCTCCTGGGACATGACGTTTCCCAATCAGACAGTGAAAACCCTGGGCTACGGGGTAGCTGGGAACAGAAATGTTATCACCTTCTCTTCCATCTTGTGAACGATTCCTCAGACTCATGAGAATAATATAGCTTGATATGTGTGTGTGCACCCTTCTGGAAATGCTGACATGAAATGCTTCAACATTTCCAAATTTTTTCATTTAATCTGAAAGCATTTAAGAATATGCATCATATTTGGCAAATAACTGTGGCCACCCTGAAACCACATTTTTAGCAAATAAATGATTCACTGAGTAAATTTAGCTCATCTTAAATGTCTATTTATATCACTGTAACACACCCTGTCACTGTTGGGGCTTCACCATGTTGAGTCCTATCCAGAGCTTACAGCCAGACGTGCTCTACCACAGAGACCAAGAGAGAAAAATAAAGCCCTGCCTATTTTACAGGCAGCTTTTTGCAACAGCACAGATGTCAGCCTTGCTGTTTCAGAAGAGCCGTGCCCTACCCTACAAACGTATCTCAGATACCTCACGTCATTGTGGGACTGAAGCAGAGCATCGCTGTGCCAATGTCCTCACCCACCCTTTCTACAGCCAACACAAGCAAATCCTTTTTTTAGTTTCCATTTCCAGAAAAAAAGTAAATTTTGAGAAAAAATTGCCTTACACCAGCAACATCCTGTGAATGCCGAACGGGTTAATCCCCTTTAGCCAGCAACCCCATAATGAAAGGTTTCACTCTTTGTCACCTAATGGCAGCCAGGTCTTGTGTCTAAAATACAAGCCTAGCTGCCTTCACTTGAAATGTTTTTAATCATTGTGGAATAAAAACCTAGCCTGGTTAGTGCCAACCAAAGAGATGTTTGTCTGCTCAGCAGATTTTATCAAAGCTTCCTTGATGTCTTTGCCTTTGTAATGCTAAGCACTTCACTGTTTGGCATATTTAAAGTAGGATGCGGTACATGTGAAGCATTTCACAGAGCGATGATGTATCGAGTGTGCTTTAGGAAGTAATGAAAGCAGCAGACTCATGATTTTTGAGCTTTTAATTACTTATTAAGTGGCATGACATAAAGGCTACGGGGGAGATTTTTTTTCAGCATCCAACTTATTGACTTTGAAGTCGGTGCCTAAATACCCTTTGTGCCTTTGAAACTTTCCGTCTGCTCACAGGGGAACGTGCTGCTGCTCTGGGCTTCGTTTCACGCTGACCACATTTGTTCAGGGCAGGGGAGCAGAGGGATGAGAGTCTGCTCACACAGGGCTCTGGTGGATAAAAACGAGGGACAGAGTAAATACGTGCCCTTTGACAAAGGATGGAGAGAGCCTGGAGAGAGCACAGAGCCTGGAGCAATGAGTTCTGACCTGGCCTTAAAAATGCCAGCACTACAGGGGGCAAATAACCATAGCAGCCCCCGGGGTGCTTTTAATGAGCTGAATTGCAGTCTGAGTCCAGCCCTCCATCACTCACAAGCCACTGCCACAGCTGGTTTTAGCAGATGTCTCCTCTGACAGAAAGGGTCCGGCAAAGCACAGTGGTTGACCTCACCACCATCTCCTTCAGGTCTGGTGTGACCGCTGTGACTGTGAATGAGAGTGCTGCCTGAAGCTTCAGGATAAAGCCAGGAAAGGCCAAAAAGAAGGATATGAAGATATGAATATCTGGGTTTGTGCATTTGTTGGTGGAGTTTTTCTTTTTCTTTTGTTGTTGTTGGTAGTGGTGGTTTTAATTTAATTTTTTTTTTTTTTTAGCATCTCCTGAATAACGTAATGGAAAAAACTTTCCTCCCACTTATTCTCATGATAACCCAGGAGAGCGTGGCCTCCTGGAAAGGTTTCTCCGTGATGGTGAGGATGCAGACAGATCCTTCCCACTCCACTGTCTGGATCAATACTTTTTGCATCACTCTTGGGATGTCCTCCTGAGTGGAGACCTGTCTGTTCAGACAGGATGCTGGCCCACCAGTCAGTACACCTCTTTTTTATGAGTTGAAATGATTCCAAGAAACCCCGATAGATCATGAACCCAAGATGCTCGCTCTGGCATCAGAGGTTGCTAAGTTGGCTGGGGGTCATGTCAAAGCTGGAGCTACTTATGTGGGAAGAAATTCAGCCTGAGGCTGCCCAAGGCACCCTCTTGTCCTCTGGTTCTCTTCTGAACAAGAGGTGTCATTCTGGCATCTTCAATCAGTATCAAATGCTCCTTTCCAACAAAAAAAAGAAAGTGAAAAAATGAAGAAAAAGAAGGGATGGCTGCCTGCTGAAAAGTTACCCTCCCCACTGACAGACAAACAAAACACCAAATGTGCAGTATGTGTATTTTTATCCTCACTGAAGGAAAAGGCAAAGCCACAACTTCCCATGTTCAGTAAGTGACCAACACAAACATACAAGGGCTCAAGTGCATTTCTACCCGCTGGAAAAGTTTTCTTTAATTAGGGCAGACACACTGCTCAGTCAAAGTAACATCAATGTCCATGCGCACAATCTGATTAACCCACTTCCTCTAATCTTTGCTGCTTGTTCAGGTCTTTGGAAAAAAAAACTCAGTGGGAAAGACTAAATTTCACTATCTTTAGAGCAGATTTGATTTTCTTTCTGTGAGTTTTGTTGTTGTTGTTGTTTTCTTTCTGCCCCCAAAACGACAAATGCCACTGTCCTGCTTCTTCAATGGGGAAAATCTACTGCATAGAAGCAAAAACTAGTTTTAAAAAGTCCTGCAGTCTTCAATGCTCCTGATTAATTTGCAGGCCTGTTTTAGGTACAATTATTTTGCATGTATTAGCACTGGTCCAGCGAAGAGCAGAGGTGGTACCAAACAAAAACAAACAAAACAAACAAACAAACAAACAAGCAGAGGGCTGAGTAGTAACATCCCTATTTTACTACTGGGAAATAAATGTGGTGGATATTAAGGTCCATGTTAAAAATATATATATGCTTAAGTTCAAAGTAGAGACCCTGAAGACTCAATGTAGCAGATACCCAAGGATGAAGGTGCTGTGAACACATCACTTTTAGGTCTGTGATACCTTCAGGGGCCCAGCGTTGCTGCTGGACAAACTCTGGAGGAAGTGGCATGGTGCCTAGGTCATGCTGAGGTCACACCATCAGCATCCAGAAATGAGCTGTTCCTGTGACTAACACCCCAGAGGGATCCTGCCCAGGAAGTGCTCAGGATCAGCCCGCCTGCAAAATGGGGCCCTGAGTACCTCTTCTGTCTTCAGTCTTCTCCTGGTATGAAGCTGTAAATCCCAGGAGGTGGGAAGGTGGTGTTTGATGGGCTCCACAGCCCGAGGGCTCTCCCAGCTCTCCCCATCCCACAAATGTCCCTGAACAACGGGTCAGTAGGTTGGTCCTGGAGGGGCCACTGCCTGCCCACCTTTTAAAGCTGGGAAATTGCACGTGAAAGAAGGCAAGCACAATTACATGCAAGCGAGAAAAAGACAAGGCAGCTCTTTGGCCTTTCCATCACAGTACTTTTCAGAGAGCTCCCTTTCTAACAGGGATTTCAAGATCTCTCTTGTAGTCTCAATCATTAAGATTAGGCACTGCAACAACCGATGTTGAAATACGCAGGTGTCTTTATAAGACTGAGCTGTAAATACCTTGTCTTGTTGCCAGAAGTCGGTGGTGAATTAAAGACAAAACAGCGAGCTATTAAACTCCCAGCTAGCACGGGGGAATTTCTGCAAACCTGAGCCATGAATTCACCTTCCCTTGTTTACAGTCCGCATCCACTAATGGCCCTTTTTCCAAGACCACACCATAGCACTGAGCTTTTCACTGCTGTTCTATCTTTCAGGACTTTCTTAAAAATACATATTTAGCGGTCATTTTCCTTGAGGGACAAGCAATGAGAATTTCCCCCAAAAGGCCTGAAGGAGAAGTTTGCCTCAGCACACATCTGAGCTGCTTGCTGCCGCACCTGCCATGCTGCAGATCACAATGTGCGAGGTGAAAACTGCACAACCAGCTGACCTAAACTGGAAACCAGCAGGGGAGGTGGGAAATGTTACATGCTGCTGTTCACCTCTGCAAGGAGCAGTTCAAAACCACTCCAGGAAAGCCAGCAAAGCAGATGAATTTTTATCGCATCCTCATAATCTGAAGGCTTTATGTTTCCTTTAATGCATGCATGTAATTCATGCTAACAGGATATATCATGAAATTTTTAGGGCCCAAATTGTACTCGTCGTGCTCAATTTTCACCCATAGTAGCTCATCTGGAGTCACCCCAGACTGACGGCAGTGTAGCTAAGGGCAGGATCTGATCCTCCGTCTCTTCAGATGGAGTAAGATCAAAGGGTATAGACACTGGTGGGCATCTTCTTATTTAGCTCTATTACACCAATATAGAGACTGTGGGATCCTGTCTATAAAAGAATAGGATTTTTAAAAACAGCTTTAATGTTGTTTCTCAGAGCAGCGCATGGTTCAGTGGCTGTCGGCTGAGAGCAGCTTGCCTTCCCTCCTCAGTCAGGCCAACTTTCACATGTGAAATGAGTAGAAGCAAGTGGGATTGCTTTGTGTTATCCATCGCAGGAGCTTGGAGCCCATCACCAGCTCTCTCCGCTCCAATCGTCTCCATTAAAACTGGCAAACCAGAAGCGTGCAGCCTACGCGTATCCAAGAGCGTGTGCAGAAGGGGAGGTTAGCCTGGCATCATGTTCACCGTGTATTTAAAGAACCGCAGAGACTCCAGAGTGGTTCCCCATGTGGACACACACATATGTTCACACTCCCACTTCTTTTAGTGTCTCTGAAATAAGAGAGCATTTTTTTCCTTTTTTCGTTGATTTCTCTTAGGAAGCACATTAAATTGAACTGTAAGGAAGTGGCTACTGTTCCAGAGATGAGGAGCGGTGTCTCAGAGCTTACTTTAGATGGCTGTATCCAGGCAGCACCACCAAAGCTAGTCACCCCCACCCGACTAGTTATTAAAGACCAGCCTACTGAGGTCTGGAGCACAGTACATCTCCTCCTACAACTGATGCCTAAAATATAGCAGAGGAACTGCACCCCAAAGTGCATATTCCTCTCCACTGACCGTAAGGGTGTCTCAGATGTTGATGCATGCATTTGTGCAGATGATTCATAACTAAAGTGCCCATGTAGGCGGAGATATTGAGTTGATCTGTAGGGCCCCTCAACGGTGGCCAAGGCATGGGACTGCCTTCCCTGCCTAGATGACCTGTATTGCTAAACAGCTGGGCCTAGGGTTTCTTTGCACCCCATAGGGACCACCAGTTACATTACTTGGTCCTAAAATGTAAGGAAGCCTTACTAGTCCTATTCACAGGGGTTGTGCTCATGTGTAGCATTGCTGTAGCGTAACTACGCATGTAGGAAAGCTTTGCCTGTAGTTCAGTGCATCCAACCCGATGGTCTCTCAAGAGCCTTCACAGGTTTTACATTGATAAAAGGAAAAAAAAAAAGTGTTCAGTTGGGCCAGTTCATGGGATCTGGAAGTTCCCCATAGCACACGTGCACACGCAGCCGAAGAATTCACCATTCACATGAGCAACACGCGGAGATAAGATTACATGGTGTGGGTGAGCATCTGTAATCCTCCACAGTGACCCACAAAGAGGGTATCTTTTACTATCCCATCTAGAGGCTTTTAGCTTCAATGGGCTGTGGTTTTTAGATCTCGAGGTCTCTGCCCTGGTTGCCCTGCCTTTAGCTGAGGTGAAGCCCTGATGGTGACTGCCTTGATGGTGGAGGTGAGTCTTTTAAGGCTTTGTTCCCGAGAACAAGTGTCTGCAGCCAGGGGACATCAGCTCAGCTTGCAGGAGCAGATATTTGCAAAAGGGTAATTCAGTGACATCTAAGAACTACTAAATCATTATTTACATGGCACCTTTTAAAAGAGGAGTTCTGAAGGCTCCATATACATTAATGAAGCCTTCCTATCTGTGCAGGCTTCGCTGTCTGAGTCAAGCGAGCGGCTTCAGAGCGCGTGATGAGGATGGGGACAGGCTCCTGCCTCCTACCCCGTGCTGCTAACCACAAAGCATCCCCTCCCCTTTGTCAGGAAGGCTAATCCTGTAATGTGACTCTTGAGCAACGTTTGGGAGCCGGAGCCCAAATAAAACTTCATTCCAAAATAGAGCGTATGAAAATGAAGATAAGGCTCAACAAGTTGTAACAGATGCCTGTTAATTAGTCACTCCGAGGCGCTTTCAGACGCGAGCCATGTTTCGGTGCACGAGCCATCCACAAAGGCTGCTGTCCCCTCTCATCTCTGGAGATGATTGAGGAGCAGGGGCAAGTCTGGGCACCCTGATTTCGGTTAAACTCCCAGTCCGGCCACAGCCAGGCAAACCCTGCTTGCTTTCTGCCATTGGACTTGGCCCGGAGTTAAAAAGGCAAGGATCTGAGTTATGCAGTTGCAGACAAACCCCAGCATCAGACAGCTCTGTGGGCGCAGAGTAATCTCAGGAAAAATCAGCCAGGACTAATGCTCCATTCTAGAAGCATAGACAACACACACCGGTACCATTTTATTACTTTTGTCTTGATACTCACATTTTATCTTCACTTATATCACATATTTCTGAACCCAGTAGTAAACAGTTTCTCCCTCTTTCATAACCCTTAATGATACAGGTTGTTTTTTTTCCCAACTCTTTAAGATTACCATTTAAATTAACTATATAAATCAGGCCCTGGCCTCTATTACACAGGAAAACAATTGGGTTCTGTTTAACTTAGGAATCTGCAGTGTTTATAGATAGACAACCCTGAAGGTAAGTTACTAAACTAGTTTCTAGTTGCATTGATCTGCTGCCAGAATACATAAATTATTAACTGAGAAGTAACTCGGGAGAGTGTTGTGTATTTAAGTTCATATTTGGTAGGGCTCGGGATCCGTGGCTTGGCCATAAGTAGACACTAGGAATATTAATCACTTTCAAGTAGAATTCTATATTTTAATTGCTGAGAGGAGACTTGGTTCTTTTGGTGTCTGACAAAGGAGCCCTCCCCTGCCTTTGTTGCTGCTCCCACCGATGGGAAAACTCCCACTGGTTTCCCTGAGGACGCCAGTGTTACTTCGATGGGAGTTTGACCAGTTATTTTGGCTCATCAGAGAGCCCACATCCCTCTGCCACATAAATCTATTTGCTTTTGAACTGCAGCTACTCAGAATTGAGCATGCTGTCACTGAGGAGAGCAGCGCGCTCATGAAACGATAGCGTTTTCTACCCTAAACTGCATGAGCCACTCAAAATTCTTGACGGTGCCAAGGTCTGGATGAAGAACGCTCTTTTCTGCTCTTTTGCGTTAACTGTGAGCTCAGCTTGAGCTTAGCTGCCCTTCAAAGCGTGGAGGCTCACAGAAAAAAAAAATCAAATTAAGTCTCCTGGCTGCGTTTCCAAGAACTGGGACAGTCCGTTCTTGAGAAAAAGGGAACGGCAGGCGGTCACCTGGGCGAGGCGTGCACCGCTCAGGCTGTGCGTGCCGAGAAAGCACGTTTGCTCTTTATCTTCAAGTAGTCTTTAATTTCCAAGGCTGGATGTCAGGGTAGCACTTCGATCTTCTGTCTTGAGGTTAAATAGGATGATATAAGGCATCTCGGCTGCTCTGGTGGGCTAGCTGAACTATAGGACAGGGGCTGTGAGCAATGCAAGCTGTCTGCATGCCATTTGGACCCTGGGTGGATTTAACTCTAATTCCACTTTGCCTCTCCCACTCCCTTGGAATAAATTTCTTCCCAGCCAAACTGCACTACAGCAAGTAGCTCAGAGGGAAGGGAAACAGGAGCCTGAGCACACTTGGTCCCAGCTGGGCAGATATCTCTCCATACTTCACCTCTTGCTGGAAGACCACAGCAATTTAAATTTCCTTGCCATGAGACCTCCCTGTCTTCAAGCGCATGGATACTCACTACATATGTCATTTAGCAAGGTGGAGGTGTGGCATGGATGTCAATGGTATTTAAGCACTTAAATATCTCGAAGGAACAGGAACATACAGATTCGCAGGCTACCACATGGGAAATCTGTGGAAAAGCAAGGAATGAAGCCCAGTTATCTAAAGATGTGTTACAGCTGCCAGGTAAACTACTCCTAACAAACAGCAAGATTGACAAATTTTGTGGAGCTAAGTGTTGCATTGGTATGGCCATCTTGGCCATCCTATATCCTCTTCTCTTGGTGTCTTCTCCACGGAGGCCCAGTCTTGCCCAGCAAAAAAATACAGCTCCACCCTGGGGTGCTTTGAGAATAACATGGGAAGAGTCTTTCTTATATTAAGGTGCCGTGGTTTTTACCTGCCAGAAATTAAAGTGGAAATGGATCCAAACATTTCAAAAGTTCAAAGGTTCTGCTCCACAGCTCTCAAAGGGCCACAAATATAATTTAACCCGGACATTTTTTTTATCACCCTTACTTAAAACTGCAATGGTGTGTGTGACATCCTTGCTGAAGTATTGTACCAGGCTTGTGTGTTTTAGTTCTATTCCTCAGCAGCGTTATCAGGGTAAAGCGGAAAGTTTTGTGGTTATGGTTTTGAGTAAGTTAGTAGACACCCGCTTTGCTTCTGTGACCTTCAGCAAGTCACTTCATCCCTCTGCTGCAGTGCTCCCCTATAAAACAAGGGCAAGAAAATCTGCCCTGCCCCAAGGACAGCTTCTGAGAACAAACACTGCAGGTATTGGAGAAGCTCAGATGCCACCAAGATGAGAAACCATCCAAGTGACAAAGTCACTGCATCCCCTTGGTTGCACTAAAGTGGAGCAAAAAAGTTTAATGCAACCATGAGGGTGTGAAGGCTTGGGAGGGTATTACCAGTCCTGGCTGGAGTCAAAACTGGATCCAAAAGCCTGAATATTGTCACAATTTCTATATTGATCCTACGGTTTGTCTTTCTACAGTGCAAAAGCAGAAATGCAGTTAAATGCCATATCCGGAGAGCTTTTGCTTTTGTGAGTGATCTTCAGAGATAAGGGGCAAGGCAAACACTGCACTCGTGTGAGCTGTCTCTGTAGGCAACCATTCTGTGGCTCACAAGCTATTAATTACCAGATGTTAGAATTTATTTATTTTTCCTGAAAAGAATTCTGACAGTGTAGAGACTTTTACAAAAAAAAAAAGAAAAAAAAAAGAAAGAAAGAAAAAAAAGGAGAAAACCTGCTCATTTAAAAATTCTTCTTCTCTCTCCAGTTCTTTAAATGCTGCTGGATTGCTGAGCTGTGAAATACAATGTCTTTTTAAGAGTTCCAAGATTTTTGCCCAGAAGGAAGAAAACACTGTTCAGGTTCTTCTCTTGAGGATTTAATGATCACATCATAAATTTCTCCAGAGAAATGAAATAGCAGTCAGTGGGTAATATCCCATCTAATGTTGTTTTTTTTTTCCTCTTTCCTTCCTCAAAGGCCCAGCCTCACTCTTCGAAGCTCTCGGGTTTTCCGTGCAATGGGAGGATGCAGAGGCAAGGGCTGATGCACAAACCAATTCCATGCACTCAAATATTCCTGCTCTGACTTCTATCCTCTCACTTGCCCCAAACTCCTCTGTGCCCTAAAAGCAACTGTGTTTGGTGCCCCCAAAAGCCAGAGCTGTGGAAATAAGGAAATGGTCCTGTATAGCTGTTGAGATACGGTCCATGTCTCTGTGCTCCTTCTGCACCCCAGCATGTTTCAGAGGGTCTTGGCTTCTTCCTGGAGGGACACAGGTACTGGAGCACAAATGGTTTCCATTTTCTCTTTCCCATGAGGCATGCAAAACCAGCCTGCCCCTTTGCTCAGAGAAGCCTACATGGAAACCTGCAAAAGGAAGAGATGAAGGTTGCTATTTTGTAAAGATCAGCCACCAGCTGAGCTGCTCAGCCTCATTCCTGGACCCAGACAAAGCAATAACAACTGTTTTCTTGATGCTGTGCTTTTTCACAAAGGCATACATGGAGCAGAAGGGAAAACAGCCTGTGGGGCAGAAGCACTTGTGAGGCTGTGGCCAAAATCATTGTATGGGTGGTGTCCTCCAGGCTTTCTCCTCCTAAACCCTTCCTTTAGAGAACAGTTTTTGGGGTTAGAGCCACTGGTTCTGGTAGTGGCTATTCTGTGAGCCCATAAGCCATGTTTTTAACCACTCTGCACCCAAGTTTCCTCATAAATGCTACAAAATGAGGAGGAAGGATTAATTATTTACAAGAGCATCAGCAACCCAGAGCTGAGCACTCTCCCGATGGGTGCTCTGTAAGGGTTTGTGCACTACTGCTTTTTTCTAACCACCACCTGCATGTGACTCTGAGCTCCTTGGTGTCCAGACACCTTTGTCAAAAGGCACAAAACTCCCTGGTTGTCTGGTTTCTGCCTTACAGCCCAAATCAGAGTCAGGGGAAGCCGAGCAGTGCCCTGCTTGACCTGGCAGTGTTGTTAAGTCACATCTCACCCTGTCTGCTTGTCTTCCTGCTGGCCAGGGGTTGTTCCTACGTACAAACAAGCTGACCAGGCTATTCTGAGAGCTGCACAAGAAAGCACAGTGGAAGCAGTGGAAATGCCATGAATGCTTGAAACCCTGCACTGAGTTGGATGTGAAGCCCTCTGGTAAGTCTATCCAGATCACCAGTGCTGGTGTGCATTTTTCGGGCAGCAAAACTACTGGATCTGGGATACGAGGGGACCCAAGCCTCCTCCTCGCACCCACACGCCTGCTGAGCTTCAGTCTGCAAAGCAGCGGAGACGAGTGGTTTTGGTATCTTCGGGCAGATCTCTGTTCTCCGTGCTCCGTGCCACCTCGTTAGTCACGAACACCACAGGCTGTGGGGCACAGGCAGTGGTGGTGGCCCCCACTCCTGCCTTCACACCGCCCAGGGTCTTCTTCAGCCCTCGGATCCCCCCCGAGGGGATCTGGTTTCGTTCTCCTACCCTGTGAGCCAAAGTGCTCCATCACACAATAAATCTTGTACATTTCTTTAGAAAACACACGGCACCAGTCCTTATCCTGTTCTTACTCCTCTAAATAACCCATTCTGTCTGTGGGTACATGGCCCTCAAAGGACTTGCTGAATACCTGACATGAGACACAACACATTGGACACTGGCTCTGGACTGGTGTCTCTGTCTACATCTTAACGGAGAAGAATAAGAGACACTTCACGATACACTTGGAGATGGGCCTAAGCCACAAATTCAAATACGAATGAAGACAGAAGGTATTTGGCTCCAGGGTTTTGGTTCTAGTCCTTAAATAAAGCAACTTAATTTACAGTGTGCTTGGCCCAAGGGAGCTCGTGAGAAGGAATGGAAATCCTCCACCAGAAGTTATAGGTTTCATATGGAAATCTGTGGATGAGAGTCCTTCAGCCTCTGCTATGAAGACATTGGGACAAATCATCAGCACAGAGCCTTGTCATTTAAATCACGGCTACAACATACTTTCACTTGACATTGGCACACGCTGTCTCAGAACACCTACAGAACTGTTTCATAAATATACTTTGTCCTGGCAGGGTGCAATCCCAAAGGATAAATTAATAATAAGCCACATATACATAGGCGCAGTGTTCAGAATTGCATAACAGTTTCAGAGATGAATAATCCATGTGAAGTTGGGCAAAACCATTTTGTTTCAGGTTGTCCGTAAAGGGGCACATTCCTATTTTGTGCTGTTCATGTTTGCTGGATATAGTGCTGCAATGATGGGATGTGACTCACAGTAAAACAGGCAGACACTGCCTAACCTAGCAGCATCCCATTTAGTGCAGAAAATGCACTGAATTAGCTATTTCCTCTCACCCTTGTTCAGAGAGATTTGAGTGGTCTTTTTGCATAAAACATGCTTCAGGGTGCAGGGTGTGTTCCCTGTATCGGTCTTCTCATTTTTTTATTTTTATTTTTTGTCTTCATGGCATGGGTATAATTCTTGTCATGGTTTTGCCATGGTTTCTACAAGAAAATAAGCATCAGAGCATCCAGAGAATGTGTCATGGAAGAAAGTCTGGATTTCAAAACTTTGTCCCAAACCTGCTTCCACTACTAGGAGCCAGTGGGACCAAGCAAGTTTCACAGCAGATCAATGGTCACTCAACACCTGTGGGGTTTCCACTGGGGACTTCTCACTGCGAACCAGTAACATTCTCCTTTGCCAGGGGATGAGCACCACATTCTTTGGATAAGTCACAGATTAAGTACCCAAAACCAAAAAAAGTCCCCAAAAACCTGACGCCAGTCTCATAAAGGTTGGCCAGGGATTTTAACATAAAGAGAGAAGCAGGAGTCACCTCTAAACAATAGCATCACCATCTTCTCTTATTTCCTCAGTAGACTACTGAAGCCAGGGACTCCCCTTTTTTTTTTGGCAAAACCTGTTTTCCTCTTTTCTGCTCCCAGTGCAACAGAAGGGAAGGGGCTTGAGGTGGAGAAGACAGCATGGGCTGCAAGCCCAGCTGCCCGGTGAGCAGGGACAGGGCGCCTGCGCGGTTCCCATAAAGCAGACGCTCCCTCCAGCTGGGGCCGATGACAGCTTCTGGTTGGCACCCCCTCAGGCACAAAGCAAGGGGGTGGAAAGGCAGAAACAGCTGAAAACAGCTTCAGTCTCCTGTGCTGGGGCAAGAAAGGAGATGATTCAAGGTCTGGAGAGAGCCCTGGCTTTAGCCAAGGGCTTTGGTGTCAGTGAGGGTGTTTCTGCAGAGTTTTTTAGGTATTGCTGGTAGAAAAAAAACATGGCCCTACACTGTGCATGTGTTTCTTAGCGCCTTGTTTCTGCAGATGTCCTCAGCTGAGATGCTGGGACACCAGGAACCACCTGAGAAGCAGGGACATGAGACATGGTCCCATCAGTCTTCACACCCCACCGACCTCTCCTTCTCGTTCTGCCAGGCTAGCCCTTCTGCCTCCTCATTGTGCTGCTGGGAGGATCTCTAAACAGTCCATGTGGTCACAGCGACCTACTTCAGCCCAGGTCTTCATCAGTTTTAGGATGATGTTCTCTTTCCATATAACTCCGGGGTAGAGACATTAATTAGACTCAAGTCAACTAGACTCAGGTTTTCTGCATCCCTCCAGTGCTTTAGGATGAGCCTCCTGTCAACTTCTTGCACCTGCATGGTCTGAGAAGTCAGTCCCTGCTTCAGAGCTCTTTTAGAAAAGAGCAAAGAAATAAAAAATAAAATCACACATTGGCTAAAAGCATTGGCAACCTGTTGGTACTGATGGCAAATGAGATGGTTTCCTGGTTAGCAATAACTGTCAGCCTTCCCATCCAGAGAGCCAAACTTGCACCCGTGAATCAGAACAAGGGTGCAGGTAGTGGCCAGCAGGCTGCGAGCAGCAAGGCAGGGGGCTGCCATTATGCTATGGCAAAACCAAGTTATTTACATGAATTTCTTCCAGGTTTCTGCCAATATAACTAAAACCATAATCTGGCCTCCACTCTGAGTACGTTGTTTGGTTCCAGAGCCATGGGGATATCTTCTGCTCACTGCTGAGTAAACCAGCCTCTCTGTGCCTCTAATTGGGATTTTTTTGTTTCCCTTGCAGCAGAGCACAGGAGAGGGTGGTAGATATAAAAAAAAAAAAAAATCACAGCCGTTACCAAAAAGCCGTCTCTTTTCTGTGATTTTTATCGCGGGCAGACAGCTAACCCACACAGCTGGATGCTGGTGTCTGCCCAGCCCAGGGAAGGGCTGATCCGGGCAAGGTGCCGGCTGGGGGAGTGCAGTGGCAAAGGCGAGATAGCACGGGCTGCAGCAGGGCTGGCAAGCGGCCGCCCCTGGAGAACTTGCCCTGTGGCTGCCAGAGCGGTTCTCAGCCAGCTCTGCAGCACTCCGTGCCAGCTGGATGAAGCTGCCCTTGATACCCAGGGGATGGAGCCCTGGTAAGTCCGTGGTGACCCCGTCTGCACCCCTTGTCTGCACTTTTTTGTTGCGCAGGGTGCCCAGCCCCAGCATCTCCATCCCTTGAGCTGTTCTTCCCATCACTTATCTCTCAATGCTGTGCCTTTGCAGGGCAATGGCTGGAGCTTTAGTGTGGGAAAAGCTCTGTGGGTTTTCCATCTAATGGCTGCATTCAGCACTGAACACGCTCAAATGCAACAAGAGATGGTTGTCACTGATGCTGGGGGTCCGAGCCCTTCTTCCCGTTCTCTCTGAACTGGTGGGGTCAGGCTCAGGCCCACATGCTGGATCCCAAGGTTGTGTTTTGCCTGCCATGGGCTGTTCCCTCTCCTCCTGGGACTGGGTGTCCCTGGTACTGGCAAATCTCCACCTTGCCATTGGTGCCAGGCAAATCTGCCTTTAGGCTCTGCTTGGGCAAGCTGCTCCAAAACCACCTCCTCCAGAGGCTTCCTCCTGGTTATTTTGCTGGCACAGCGTGTCTGCGCATTGGGGAAAGCTGGGTAGCTGTAGGGCTGCCCACAAATTCTGTTGAAATGCCATGGCTTGCGATGGGATGGTGTTCCTTGGTTGGGGGAAATGAACTCTGAGCAGTGGGTTGGAGTTAGGACACTGGGTGTTGTGCAGAGATCCCTGCATGTGCTCAGCAGGATGGGTGGATTCCCAAAGCGCAGGAGGATCTCATCAGCTGGTGATGGAGAGGGGACACAAGCTGCCCTGGTCAGAGCAGGAGTTTGGAGCCCTTTATGTCTCATCATGAAGAAGCTCATGTGCTGGCCAACGACCCTCCTTGCTGGTCTATGCAGTGTCATGGCATCAATAAGGTGAGGAGAGCAGAGCAAGGTGCGAGAACAACACATTTCTTAACACTCCCCTGCTTGGTGACTTCCTCTTGTCCATTTGATTTCCCTGCAGCCACCCTCAGGCTCTCCTGGGTCCACAGCATCTCTCTGCCACGATGGGGACAGCATGCTGGATCTGCCCACCGAGTATCTCACTCTGCCTTTGCAGAAGGAGTCATCTATCCCATGACATTGGCCCATAGACCTAGAGCAAGCGGCATCCCTTCACACCGATCCTCCATCTCAGGCTCAGGGAAACCTCCGGGGACACAAGCAAAGGCAGACGCAGTGTGGTAATGCACCCCACCATGTGCTGCTCTGAAAAGGGACGTGGACTAACCTAGGAAGACCCCATTTTTAAGTCACCCCCATAAACGCCCCACACGCTTGCTGTCCCCATGTGGCATTGCTGAGCTGGGAACTGAGCTGCTTTTGCAGCTCGACACAATGTGCAGAGAGGAGAAGCAGTTGTGAAAGACAGTTTGGGAAGGATAAAAAAAAAAAAACAGTTGGAAATTTCACTACCCATATCCATCAGGCAGAGCACAAGGCCCAGCTCACATCAGGCCGCTGGGATTTGGCAAGAAAAATTCCTTTCAGCTCCCTGATGAGCATGGCAGGCACCTCAGCTGGTCTGGCTCCCAAGGCGTGACGCCAGTCATCTTGAGCGATACCCAGTTTCCACGTGTCTTTGCTCGTGTTTGTGGATTTTTGAGGATTGCATAATTTCCCTGTCCCACGTCATGCTGAGGAGGGTGGACACTAGCGTTCTTCCAGCCCCAGGGTCAAATGGCTCAGCCTTTGAAGATAGTTCCTTGGAGTCCTTGATCCTGATTTTCTTGGCCTCTTTGAAGTTTCCCCTTGATGTGAGTGCATATCTGGGTGACTTAGTTCCCTCCCGCTCCAAGCAAGATCCGATCTTGTTTGCCAGCTTTGTCTCTTGTCCCCCTCTGTAGATAACTGCCAGATTGCTGTGTGCAGTCTCTGGCCAACGGGTCTGCAGGCTCTGAATTTCTGGGGGACACTATATATCAGCTTTGTCTTGTTCCTTCTTGTTGGTAGGATGTTCCGCTGGCATGGAGGTCTTTGAGACACCCCCGCTTTCAGGAGGTGAAATCCTACAGCCCAGTATCATAGGTCTCAGGATTCCTACCACCTTATAAAATGGGGTGCTTCACTCTCATTCTTTTCCAGTTTTACTGTGCAAGGCACAATTGAGGTTGAAAGAGCCAAAGCACATCCCCTGATTTCTTAAGAAAAGTCCCTTTGACCTCTTTTTCCCTCCATGAGGAATTTCTCTTTTGCCCACATCTTTTCTGGAGAACTTACCACCTGCAGCTGTCTCCTGAGGCTTGCAGGAAGCAAAGCTGCTGTGGTGACCTTCAGCAGCTGTTCTGAATGCTTCACGCTGCCCAAGGCTTGCTGGGGCAGCCTCAGGAGCTGTGTGTTGGGCGTTGATGATTCACCCAATGCCACAGCTTGCTTGCAGACTTTGTTGCCATAATGGGCCAGATTCAGGCACAGGAATAGAGGGGAAGCACACTTGTCTGCCACCTTGTAGGCCTGATTTAGGCCTTTTAATCTGGGAAGAAATTTGCTCCAGGTCACAGAAAGCCAGTGGACAAAACCAGCATCTTCACCCTGTGCCGGCCCTGCAGCTCCAGCCTCTCAGGCCCATTTTTCACCAACGTAGGTATTCATGCATTTCTGCCCAGGAAAACCAATTCCCCATCCTCCTCTCCTCACACCCACTGGTCCCTAAAACCTGGAATCCTTTGGAAGAGTGAACTATCCGCAGCCCAATACTTCGGGCACATTTTCAGCCTCCCTCCCCACCCCATCTAGAGCTTCTCATCCACACCCACCCTCCTTTTTGAGAGCAAAGCTTTCTGCCCCAGGCTATTTCTGCCAAGCAGAGCCCAGGCTGCCCAGGGTCATGCTCCAGAGGCTGCATCTTTCCTTGAAACCAGGCGAGATGCTTCCCTGCTCGGTCGGGTCCGCACGGACGATGCTTCACCTACCCCTCAAGAGCCAAACAAGAAATTGTGGCTGTCGGGCCCCCGTTTTCAGACATTCTGGTATTTCTGCATGTGCATTTATTTCCTCCTATTCACACGGATGTATAACCAGGCAGCAGCTGTAATGTAATACCAGAGTCCTGTATATAACTCTGAAAACACCACTGGAGCAGGCCTATTATCGTGAGACCAATCTGAGCAGGAAATATTATCATTACCAGGGGGCATTATTTTTTCCAATCACACTTCATATCAGTTGTCATCAAACCCTGTGTTTTATATAGTGTTACAATAGCCACAGTTGCCATGAATTGTCTCTGGATGGACTGTAAGTATTAAAAACAAAATAAGAAGCATATGTTGGAATGTCTGAAACTAGCAGACAAAACTCAAGGCTTTGACAACGTTACGGGTTTTTTGGAAGGAGCCAGATTTTAGCAATAACATTCCACTTTTGTTAGTCTACCCACCAGCATCTAACCTGCCCTATAACTTCTCACTCAAGTTTACAATTTCCTTCACCTCCTATTCCTCTCTAATGCAAACTCTCTGGCTTTTCTCTAACGTGTGGCTTAGAAGAGGAAGGGCTGAGTTTCCAGCCCCTGAGGTGCCAAGTGGAAATCTTCCTTCGCAGCGGACAGGGAAGAACAAATGCACAGACTAAGGAAAGTGTTTCTCCATAGCTCTTTCCTTCCCCTCCTGCTCGAGCCGTAGCAAAATGTCAAAGGCATGATGCACGCATTCCTTTGAAGCCATTCCATCGCCTGATGATCCATTTTGCTTATGAAAGGAATGTACACTCAGTGCTGTGATTTTTGTTGGAGGCCTCCACAGCAATGTAATAACTGCGAGGAACGCTGCCAGGTTTCCCCCCTTCCTTACGCATTCCAAAACTTCCATCCAGTGAGCAATAAATAGCAAAAAATTATTAATTACCCAAAGGAAGAATTCTCTCCTGAACAAATATTGGCTTTGTGATGAGAAAGAGTTTGTGAAATGTGTGTTTGCCTACCGAGCCCACTCAGTCTATTTCTGATTCCCGAAGAACATAGTGACCTGTGTGCCAGATTTTGTTTTGGCTTTTTTTTGCATGGCCAGCAAGAACTGTAACAAATATACAGGAAGGAAAACACCCTATTGTTGCTCTTGGTCTTTTGGTGGTTTTTGTTCTGTGCTTTTAGCTGTGCTTCACTTCTGGAGTTGCACAAAAACATGCTCTTCTCTTTTAACCTGTTGACCAATTGTCCCAGCTTTTCCCCAGATTGTTCACCAGTTGAAAATGTTCAGAAAAGGAGCTTGGGAGAAATCAGTTTTGTGCTATTATATGCCACACACACAAATGCATAAGTATATGCACATGCATACTTACATATATTCTTAGGTACACAAGTAGTGGCTTGGCCCTGGGGCCACATGGGTTAATGTGCAAAAACCTCCATTCTCTGCTCCAAAAACCCAAGCAAAAATGATGGTTTCTGTCTTGTGCAAAGTGCTGCACACAAGGGTCAGCCTCTGGTTGAAGAACTTGGTGGAAACGAAGGTGAACGACCAACGCTTTGGGTCCAGAGGGCCAACTTGCATAGTAGCCACAGCAACCCAGCGCAGATGCCTGGAGGAATCTAAGCAGTGGGACAGGACGTGATACTTCCTCCTGGAGCTCCCCCAGCCTCAGCTTTTTTGCAGCTCGGGGACTTCCTGAGCTGGATGTGGCTTTTCTGTGTTTAATAACCCTTTTCCATTAATTTCCCTGATCTCCCCTTGAACCTGTGAAAAGAGAAATTTCCTGCAGACCAGGAGGGAACTGGGAAAAGGGGAAGTTTCTGCTCCTCTTTGCTGGATGCAACCCCTTTCCTCCGAGCTCTTGGTGCTCAGGGGGGAGGGCAGCAGAACACAAGCCATCAGCAAAACCCACATGCAGCCCATGTCCCCTGTGGGCAAATTGGGCATGGGTGGCTCCAGCCCCCTGCTCAGGACTGGGTGAAGGAAGATGCAGGAAGGGGGGGCTGTGATCCCAGTGTCTCTGCTGCTTGGGGAAGCAAGACTTGGCCACCACTGGCCCCTACACGGACACGGACCTCGGATCCAAACGCTGGAGGATCTGGGGCTGACAACCAGAGCTGCTCAGGCTGCTGACAGCTGGGGGAGATGCGTCTGTAACGTGCTCAAATCATTCAGTCTTACAGGAGCTGAAAACCCATCTCAGGATTTGCTCCTTGCCTGGCTTGTTTTGGGACCATTCTGCTGGAAGAATGAAACAACAACAACAAAAACCTAAATGCAATGGGGGGCACGTGGAGCAGACTAGGAAGGAGTCCAGGCTTGTGCAGCCCCAGGACATGGTAACCACAGTCCCAGGACACAGCATGCCAGCCCTCTCCTGAAGAAGAGTGTGGCACTGACATTTTGAGCCTAAGAAAATGATGGCAGCCTTCCTGAAAGCAAAGTGTGGTTCAGCACGCTCAGAGGAGACCACCCAGAGAAAAAGAGCCTGGAAAACCCCACAACTAAAACCCTTGAATCCTAAGCTGTCCCTCATCTGAGTTGCCCAAGGCAGGATGAGATCCATTCATAGGCTGTGCCCTTCCCTGCTGCTGGGAGCCCGTTATATTGTAAGAGCAGTCAGCAGTTAGGAGCTGTTACATACATTATTTACCCACACAGAGACCTTTTCATGAAAAAAAATAGCAAATCTTTTCATTCAAAAATTTTTAGACAAGAGCTATTTGTTATTATGACATTTTTCATCTGTATCAGTGCAAACATCCAACCATTTAGTCTTTCACCCACAGAAAACTTCTTTCTTTCTGTTACCAAAAAAGGAGGAGGAGGATGAATGAAAACTGAATGTATTTTTGTTGTTGTTGTTGTTGTTTGGGGTGTATTTTGCTGTAAAAAAAAAAAAAAAAGAAAGAAAGAAAAAAAGAAAGAAAACAAAAGAAAAGAAGGTCAAAATAAGATATTGCTGTGAGTCTTTAATTCAGGGGAAAGGCCATTTTTAACCATCCAAAATTGCTTGATTCAATAAATGTTGCCCGGCTCTAGTGTCATGCTTTGCTAATCAGATCTGAGGAGATGTTCAGCACAGTGGATCACACTGCCAGGTCTTATCAGCCAAGCTAAATGGTGTGGTTGCACCACACAGCAGAATCACAACAGGAATACTCGGTCTTCACGGCTGGCTCTGTAGGACCCTGAACAACACTGCTGGTTTTCTGCACATCCTGAAAATCAGTTCGACTCCTGCTGGAGCAAAAAGATGGGGAGAGACCGGGAAGAGGATTGCAATGGTCAGTAGCATCCCTTGGGAGGGATGCTTTGGGGCAGAGATCCATCTGGCCTCAGCTCCCTGTCCTCACCTTCCCTGCAGCAATGACTGTAGGAAGGATGCAGTCCTCTCTGCTTGTCATGTTTATTCTGCCCATGTGCTGAGAAGTTGCAATTTCTGCTCATTGCCTTTTTTTTTTTTCATGCTTGTCTACCCTTTCAACAGGATTCCTCTCCCCTTGGCCAACGGATGTGAGGGTGTATTACAGAGCAATTCAGCTGGAAAAAAACTGCCAAGAAATGAAACAAATAATCTATTAAATTGTTTTCTGCAGAAAAATCCAAATTCTGGCTTAAATTTCTAGAGATGGAATATCACCCTGGGGATTATGTGCAGTTATCTCCAGCTGCTGGGTATTCATATTTTCTCCTGGTGTATTCCCCTGACCACAGCTTGTGTCCTAGCAGGAGATAAATTTCTTTTAGTTTGATGCTATTCTTGGTTCTTTTGTGGTGTTCCCATTTAAAACTTCAGTTGTGATAGACTCCTTGCACCAAAATAAAAGCAGACTTGATTTCTATCATGCAAAATCAGGGTTTGTGTAAGCATTTGGATAGTAAACATGAGGTTTCATGGGAAAGTCTGCCTGTTTGCAGCTGGTAGGATGTCTTTGAATATTTTGGGTGCGACTCATTTGATAAGAGCAGACACCTAAATTGCTCATCTGAGAGCAAGTCTCCCCGGTCTCCCTTTGCAACTGATGGAGATCTCATCAAGGGAGCCCAGGACTCGTCTCCTCCTGATGCCCCATGCTCTCCAGCCCTGACTGGGGCAGTGGCCCCAGGTGGTTGGCAGAGGTGCTGGGTTGGGAAGCACGAGGAGGTGAATGTGTTTTTCTTGCCAGAGCAATTTCTGGTCTTACGACATGCTGGAGGGCGTGCTATCAGCAGAAATTATGAGCCCAGAGTCTGGGCCTCTGTGGGAACAAACCTCTTGGTTCTGTGTCAAGGTTAACCTCAGCACAGGTTTGTGTTCGACTTGAACTTGCTAATTTGATGTGAAGTAGTCATGAATGCAAGGTGGCTTGACCGTCGTTCAAGAAACTGCACCTTTAGCTACTTGGGCTGTGTGCAAGGCCTTGTGTCTGCAAGGAGGACTTGGCCAAAATCTCACAATTCTCAGTCAAACCTTGAGTTGGTAGGTGGGTGTCTTTGGGGCAGGATATCCCCCTACCTGGTCCTGGTGGCCAACAGGGTGGGACTTGGAGATGGTCTGGTCATGATGCCGTGCAAATGCCCCTAACTGTGCATCTCCTGCTCACCATGCTTTGAGCACAAGTGTAAGGGCAGACCTCCCAAAATATCCACCACCGGATCAATTCCTCTGCTCCCCAGCGTGCCCAAGCTGTGAAGGGAGAAACCTCCTGCCCTGGCCTTTATAGGGAAAGCAGCTCTTCTGGCCCAAGAGATTCCGTGATGTCTCGGGGCAGGTGGGAAGAAGGAGGAGGAACAGGTCTGGTCTGGCTGAAAGACAAATCACCCAGAGCTGTCAGTACACTGACCACACCTGGGCACTTCCAATGAAAGACCCAATTTGTATCCATGCACTGCTGTGAAATCCATCAAAACGTGTGCATTATTCCCGCCTCCTCATCTTCTCATGCAGTGATGATCTGTATTTGAGCTACGCACAGACTTAAGGAACAGCACATCATTTCTCCTGGCAAGGCAGAGAGCATGTGCTGTCCCTGTGCCTTGCATCCTCTACCACAATGTGGTGGCAGTTATAAATGAGCCTGAAATTCACGCAGCATCAGACTTTCCAAAATCCAATCCTGACCCAGCCTCGCATTCTGAACAGGTTAGCAGTTATTTCTGTTAAAAAAAAAAAAAAAAAAAAAAAAAAGCAACCCTGACCCAGTGAAAAATGTTAAAGGGAAATTGCAAATGTTATGCTTGTCTGAACAGCAGTCACTGTGGGAAACACGCTACAGATATATTAATTTCTAAGTGATTTTCCCACCCTCTTCCTATATACACTCGGATGAGGAATGCTCTGTTTTGGCTTACTCCTATCTTCTAATACTCACACTGCTTATCAGAGATGCACTAGTTAAGGTGGAGGAAATTAAGATGACCTCTACCAGTTCAGGTCTTTATGCAATTTGAGATGGTCATTAGTCACATATTTTGGCATGCTGTGAATTAAAGAGAGACTCAGACTTTCAAAATATCTCAGACTCTTTCTTTTATATTTTGTTCTCCTCTGTGTGACTGGACACCCAGGAAGGTTGTTTCAATTAGCTGACTCTTAAAACTGGTTGCTTTATAAAATTTAAAACAAATCTGTAGGTCTTCTACTTCTCTTTTGGCAAATGCTGTGTGAAAAGTCCTCCCAGCTTCCACGGGAAAAATGTTTCCCAGCTATTAATCAAGGCATTGATTTAGGAATTTTGCTCAGGGAAAGAACTTAGCCCTCACGCAGGGAAAGAACCATAAATTTGTGAGAGGAAGAACTTCTGGGGCTCAGTTACTCATCCTCTTCCTGCCTGTGTAAATAGACTGATTTTTGCAGACCAGATGCAGGAGTCAGCACCAGAAGGGCAGCAGGGAAACCCCCACCTTCTTCTCAGCCTGGAGGAGCCACAGTTTGAATGGGTTTGGAGCCAAGGAGACGAAGGCAGAAAACAAGGTAAAAATCCCCCCTGAGACTTGTGCTTTGTGCTGACACATGCTCACTGCTGGACAACAGAAAATGCTGCTGTTGGGACGCCCACGCTCATTCTCATGCATGGGTCTCAATGAGATGCCATCAAACATCCCTTTGCAATAAGCATGGACCCACAGCACCTCTCTAACCCCAATGCAAAGGTTTCCCAGACCACCACCTCCACCACCACATCCCACCGTGGCCAGTGCTTTACCAACGTTGAGCAGTCCCTGGGCACAAAAACACCAAAGGAAAAAAAACTTGTGTCTGCATAAGGGGAGCAGCCAGGGGCCAGGCTAGGCGCTGATTTTGTGCCTCTATAGCCAAAAAGGGCTGCGCACAGCTGATTTGAATAAGTTATCTCACTGTTGAACACATCTTCCTGTTAGGGAAAACATTGCTCAAGACTGAAAGACCTAGTAATTGCTTTTTGAAGCTGTCTTTTTGTGTAGGCCTACCCACTTTTTGCCTCTGTCCCAAATAGCACAACTCCCACTGACTTAGTAGAAATATCATAAATTAAGAACTAATGACTCAATTCCTAAGAATAATTTTGGGTGCCTCTATTTATAGGTACTAGCCCTAAGCTCAAAAGCATTGGCAACCTCCAATCCTCTATTTTTCCATCATGCTTTGATATCACACCGGAACAGTCTGGAAATCAACACTTTCCACTGTTCCTTCTTTCTGGGTAGCTGCCCTTTCCAATCCAGATAGCTCGCACCACTTGATTTCTCAGGAAGGGACATGAGCCATCAACTATTTTCAGGAAGTGTCTGGAAGCTCAGTTTAAAATAGCAGTGGAGATTCTGGAGGGCAGATGCAAACTTGTCCTTTGGTGGTGGATTAGAGACAAGAGAGAGCACTTCTGAAGGGCAACTGGTGGGCTGGATGTGTCGCTGTCGGAAATGATGTGGGTGAAAGCAGCCTTGTGGGGCACCGAATGGAGAAGCAGAGGATGGAGAGGCAAAGGATGGAGAAGGAGAGGGTGTAGAGACAAGGCATGGAGAGGCAGGGCATAAAGAGGTAGACAATGGAGACACAAGGTTTGGAGAAGCAGGGCATAGTCAGGGGTGGGAGAGGCAAGTCATGGAGAGGCAGCCTTGCAGCTACTTCATCCTACAGCAAGCAAAGGACCTTCAGACTTGCCGAACCTGCATAATCAGACCAACCCCAGCTATTTTTGATTACCCTTTTCAAAGGCTACTCACAATTTTCAGAGGACACATACTAGCTATGCATCAAAAAATTAAGGTAAGAAAGAAACTCTTGGGTGTTCCAAACAACAACAACAACAAAACCATGGTGTATATCTGTAACCTAATAATAAAAATAAACAGCTACAAAATTAAAAAAAACTCTACAGAATACATACAAATATCTATTTGTTACAGAAATCTCCTGTTCTGTTAGGTGTCTGCTTTTAGGACTATAACATGCCTGTTATTTTGGGGCAAAAAAACTGCTTGCTTGTGTTTATTATTTAGAGAGGAAGGATGATCCCATCTCGAAGGTGTTAGCAGAGGGGCAGGCTGCATTTTCTCCTCCATGGTGCTCAGCACAACGTCTCCACGCTGGTGGCCACCTCCAGCATGCTGATGTCAGGAGTTATGAAACATGTCAACGTGGCGGTGGCAATTACTTCTGTGCCAAGACGTGTTCCTCTCTTCATTGGAAATTCTCTTTCTTCAGAAACACTCAGCTGAACACCTTCTTGCCCCTCCTCTGTCCTGCTGCAGGCTCCTCGGTGAGAGGCAGGATGCTGGCGAGGCCAGCGCATGACTCATTCTCTGGGAAACTGAGCATGATGTGGCTTTCTGAGGAAAGAACCCATGAGGAAGGATTTTTTTTTCTTTCTTTTTTTCTTTTTTTTTTTTTTTTTTTTTCTTTTGCAAGGAGAATTGGGCCATGCAGGACAGTGGAACTTAAATGAAGAGGACATCAGGTGCCCCTTGGCATGGCTGTTGGGGAAGAGGACACTGCAGGAGTCCCAGTGCTTCCTCTGCACAGAGACCACAGAGCTGTCTGTTGTGGTTCAAGGGATATTGCTTTCAGAGGTTACAAAAGCCTATTTTTGGCAAAGAGAAATACTATGATTTTTGGGAGAGGTGCTCTACACCTTCTCTGAGCATCCTCCTGCCATCAGCCAGCCAGCGTGTTCCCAAGGCCGCTCACTAACCTCTCCTGTTCAAGGTGACATGAGCTGGCACCCACTCAGTACTTACGTGAGCTCATTTTGACTATCGCCTGTGGAAGCAGGTGAGCCAGCAGCCCCAGGATGGGTAGGGAGGTGGCCTCCAAGAGGGGTGATACTGGGTGTCACCTGGAGGTGACACCTCCGGCACCTCCTGGCACCTTGGAGGGTCTCGGAGGGGACTTAAGCCCACATCCTGTCCACAGTGAGCTGGGGACTTCCCAAAGAGCTTTCTCAATGTCATTTCCCAAGGGAAGGCAGAAAGGAAGCGGGAAGACAAGAAAAACTCAACCCGGTTGTCTAATGGGTGGAAAAAGGCCAGGGTCAATATTTCACCTACCCACATTATGTCCAACAAAGGGGTTAAAAATAAAAGAGAAAGAGTCAGGGCTAGTGACACATCCCTGTAAGAGCACAGCATCGATTAATGGGTCTGGGGAGGGGGAGTGTGGCATCCCCCAAATGACGACCCAGCTTTGGCAGGAGAGGTCACCCCGCTGGCAGGGCTGGCACAGAGATGGTTAAGGTTCATGCAGGTGTTTCCCTGTAATAGGCACTGTCAGATACCTTTGCAGCCTTGATGACCATCTGGTTACTATAAAGAGTGGTTTATGGTATCTCATCCTGTTTTCTGACTACTATAACATAAGTATTGAGAGCCTGTAAGTTATGGCTTCATAAAAATAACAGCTTAATAATGAGAATGACTTTCTCCTTCCAGACCATGAGAAATTCAGGTGTATTTTCCCCCTCCATTAAGACTATAAAATGAGACAAAAGAGACCCAGACATCTAGGAAAAAAAATAAAAAAATAAAAAACCTCTCAGAGCTCTGTTTTACAGCAGTGCATGAGCAGAGCTCAGAGCTCTTTGCAGGACAGGAATGAATCCTGGCCTCCATTTTGCGGAAGGGGAAACTGAGGCACGGAGCTGTAAGATGGCTTGAACAGCATCATCCAGACAGTCAGTGGTCGGAGCAGGAACTGCATCCTCAGCTGTAGGTCTCACTGCAACCTGCAGTCTGCATTTCTGCAATTAAAGATAGCAGCACAGCTACCCACGAGTTGTCCCCCTTTATCACAGCTATATTTAGGCTGTGACTTTGCATTTTGAACTACTTCTGTATTTCCAGAAACCAATAACCGTCTTCAGACCCAGTTTCTCTATCTTTCATGGGGGTAGCAGGGTGGTGTGTGAATATATGATTTACTCCTTTCAAGAAGTGGCTGCTAGATCTGGCCCCAAATTGTCTGCTTGCTTTTTCACAAAGGTGAGGATGGGCGAGTGCCTTTTGCTATACATTTCCTTAGGACACTGGAGTCTTGGACATGTAAAATCAATGGTTTTGAGTTTTTTCTTGAGTACTACTGTCCAAAATATTCTCTGTTTTTTTTTTTTTTTTGCTTGTTTGTTTGTTTGTTTTTTCTTTCAAGAAAAGCTTTTTACATCAACATTGGAATGCAAAACTGCATTTCAGGTAGCTGAATTTCCTCCATATCTCTGCCCCGGTGTAGTGCCACACCACCACCGTCACCTCAGCATATCTACACACAGCATGCAAACTCTTTAAAGAGCCCCTTGCAAGACTTTAAAGACAATGACATTGCTGTGGAATGAAATCAGGGGATACCTACTTCCTATGTATCAGGAAAGAGTTGACATTTTAATTGACATTGGTGCTGTGCATGAAATGCTCTGCAACTCTGCAGGCAAAGACCACAGACAAGCACAGGACAGAGCACATGCTAGGCAGGAGGAAGGACGAACACGTGTTTAATATGTTGGCCCCTGCCTTGGAAGACCCACTTTTGGTTTCGGCTGCTACAGACAACCTGCATGACCTGCAGAAAGCCATACTTCTCATAAAACAGAGCTGGCAGGAGGCTGGTTGTGTGAGATGGTGGGGTGGTGGGGTACACTGGTGAGAGACTGCCGGTTAGGAGGGAGTCATCTGCCCTGATTTTAGGTACCACAGACATCTCCATCTGACTCAGCCACCCTTTTCAGGCAAGGGAGGGAGTCATCTCATCTGAAAATAGGGGGCTTGGATCAGCAATCCATCCTCTGGAGGCACCTGCTTCTCCAAAGTGGTAGGCCAGACACACCAGTCCAAGGTTGAACCCTGGGGAAGGGGGACCAGCCAACCTCACCCACACAGGGATGTAGCTTCCCGTGGAGCAGGGATGCCTGGGCAACATCTGTCTCCCCCACTAGCTTCATCCTTTGCAAGCTAATTAGCCAAGAGTGAAGCCATCAAGAAGAGACACCTGACCAAAGCCCAGAGCAGGCTGGGGATGAACCTCTGGCTGAGGGACCCTTATAGTATTTAATAACTGCTTAGATAGCACAGGGAGAAGTGCTGGGCACCAGAGGGCAATGGAAAAGCTGCCACCATGGGATGTCTCCTTCCCCCTTGGCCACGGGACATGACTCCTCCACAGACAGCATCTCTTGGTGCTTGCACGGATGCTGGACCAGAGGGGTGTTGGGTGATGGGGGGCATGTATTTGAAGTACTTGTCCTGGGTGCCCAAGTTTGAGACCAGTGAGGGCATCAGTGCTTCTGTCACTTGTCTGCCAGGGAAAACTCTCTCTCTCTCTCTCTTTTTTTTTTTTTTTTCTTTTTAAATACAAGCCAGCTCATGATGCCTTGAGATAGGCTGGGGGAGCTCTGGAGGGGGCCGGGGTGCTGGAGACCATTGGCTGTGTGTCTGGGAGGAGGCAGGGGTGGGATTATCTTTCTTCTGCCTCCAGTTTGACCTCTTTGCCAGCAGATTGTTCTGATTTTCCACATGGAGGGATCTAGGGACCCTCTCGAAAGTTCAAACTCCCGGCCTCCTCCCTGCCGGCAGCAGCAGAGCTCCACGCCCCGCGCCTCTGCAAAGCCCCATTTCGCAGGGAGCCGGGCTGCCGAGCATCAGTCGCAAACCAGACCTCCTTCATGCACAAATTAGGGCATTTCAAGTCGCTCTTACACAGGCCCGTGTGCTTTTGGACAGTCAAAAATTTCCACAGAAAACTGGGAATTTGGGGCTGCATTTTCTGCTGGTTTACCGTCTCAGCAAAAGACCTGAGGGAAATTGCTGAGATGATTTCAAGGCAAAGCACTTCCATTTTTCATATTGCAACAGCATTTTATTTCAAAATTTGTGTGCAGTTAGCAACCAAAAAGCTGAAAAACAAAACACAAGAATCGGGGTGGTTTCTTTCAGGTTTTTGCTTAGCTCAGAAAAGCTAAACATTTCCATCTTTAGTCAACCCGAATTCTTATAATTTTTTAAACTTTCTTGGTTCAGCCAGCAACCCTGAAAGATCAGCTCCTTGCAGAGCTCTGTCTGACAACCTCACCGACTTCCTACACCCTGGTGCAGGAATTTGGACTTGGGTTAACCAAGTATTTGCCACCGGTGCAACGCCGTACAGTACAGGAAAACACCTGGGAATACTCAGCAGTGTCCGTCTGCCCTTTCCAGCTCACTGGGGCATCTAAAACCAGAATTTCCCAGTCCGTGACTGGAGCACCGAGGCTCTGCAATCACGCGTCTTAATAACAGGTCTTACCCAGCACAGGAGTGCTCTGTGGCATGCACATTATTGCTCCATCTGCCCTGCTTGCAAACATTTATTATTCTCTGTGACACATGCTGTAAAACTGCACTGAGGTAACTGTGTATAGTTGGCAATTTCCATTCAGATGAGCTGAAGGAATTAATGAATTTGGAAGATTTCAGATCTGTTGAGATAGGGACAGGTGATGGCACGCTTTAAAATAATCACTCTCAACTGTGCACAACTTGAAACCACCCTACTAATCACAGGCAATCTGAGCGCTTATCGGGGCAGAGGGAGAGCTCAAGCACCATTCAAACCCTCTAATAATGGTAAATGATTCCACAAATGCACGTGTCCAGGACTCGGACTGCTTCCAACACTAAGTGCTCATGAAAACTTGAAGTGCTCCACTGGTTTTAAATCACTGTGCAGGGCTGACTGATTTAAACTATCGGAGCACTTTTATTTTTTCTTGCATTTTCTCTTCCCCTCCCTTTCTTTTTCTTTTCCTTTCTTTCTTTTTCTTTTCTTTTTCTTTCTCTTTCTCTTTTTCTTTTTCTTTTTCTTTTTCTTTTTCTTTTTCTTTTTCTTTTTCTTTTTCTTTTTCTTTTTCTTTTTTTTTCTTATGAATACTTCAATTTGGAAGCAAGTCAAACACTTTAGTCTAGTGGTTCAAGACATACTGAACCGATTTAGAAATATGTCGAAAAAAAGGAACAGTAAATTATGTTTTAAAACCCTTTTGTTTTAGAGCATTTAAGCAGCAAGGCTTGCTGCTGGAGCTGGGATGTGTTAGCCAGGGCTGGAAGACAGCACAGCAGTGCGGGCATGAGCGCTTATCTGTTCGATCACATACCTGCTGCAAGGGCACATCTGCCCCTGTGCTGCTCCAAAAATTCCTCGGCCTGTGGGTGCAGTGCTAGAAGTGGCCTGAAGTGTAAATGTTGTGCACGGGATGGGGAAAAGAGGCAGCGGATTCCCCCCTCCACCCCTGCCTGGGTTTCTTCACCACGCAGCGTTTCGGTCTGGGCAGCCTCCAGCAGCCTCACAACCCGAAAGTGAAACTTTCTGGTGAGTTCATCCTTCTCGAGAGACGGGATAAAACTGAAGCAAACAGCATAAATAATGGAAAAGTGAATTAGACTTTTAAAAATTCCGTCCCCTTTAATAATTCAGACTGATTATAACATGCTGGAAGGAACTTTTTTTTAATTACTCCTAGCCTGGCAATCTCCCATTAGCTCACACACATCTCCATCGAAAATCATCAGCTAACGATAGCTGCGTCAGCGTGAGACAAGCGGCGAATTGCGTCCCTGTGGATGTTTATTCCCAGGGAAGACCCACGCAGCCATCCTGCACCCAGGGGTGGTACAGGGATGGAGGATGCGGGACCGATGTCCTGCCCCTGGCTGCAGCCGCGCTCTGGCTTGCATAAAGCATTCAGACTAAAACTCCCTCAGAGGCAGTAAATCGAAGCTGCTTGTCACCATTGCTGGGAAATGAGTGCAGCGGGAAGGAAACCGAGCTTACGGTCGCAGACTTGAGCTGAGGTTTCCCTCTCATGTAATGCGGCGAAGTTGAGGGACTGATACAGCCACAGCAAGCAGGGGAAATGAGGACATGGGAGCATGCCAGGCTGAGTGTTAAAGACAATGCCAGCAGAGCCTGAACAATGGCAATCCTTGTTTAGCGACTCAGCTGTGCACGCTACCGTTCCCTCCCATAAGATGCTACAGGTGTTGGCTGCTGCTGGCTGGGACTTGCTGTCAAAGGCTGAAACATGGGCAGGCCATCAGCATTCCCATCACTGAAAGCCACATTTTTGTCTTGCTGGAGCAAGGAGCTTCTGCAGTGACAATGACACAGGATCATCCTGACGATGCTTTCCATGAGATGTGTGACCATGTGGCAGGTGGGTGAGGAGCGAAGCTCTGGAGATGTCAGGAAAGGAGGAGAGCAGATGATGGCAGGTGTCTTGTTTGATGGCTGAGAGCTCCAGGTAGCTGAAGGATCTCCCAGCTGGGTCACAAGCATCAGCCTGGCTAGGAGCACTGGGGCTGAGGCATGGACCAGGATAAGGCACGAGGCCGTGGAGCAGCTGGGAAGCACACAGCTTGGGAGGAGCAGGAGAAAATGCACAAAGGGCTCTTTTGTAGCTTGGCTTGCTTGCGAGACTCAAAAGTGTGGTCACAGGAGCCGGGCTGTGCTCTGAGGTTGCAGCCAGACTCATTTAGCATTTTGCGGGCCATAATTTACAAGCAAATATAAATATTGGCCACCCACAGAATATACCCCACTCCCAGAGCAAAGCTGGTAGGTGGGGGGACAAGGCCACCCCTTGGCCACTACCCTCACTGTGCCATCTGGCTTGCTGTTGCCAGGCCCATGACGTCCATCTGCCTTGTGGCTGCCTAGGAGAAAGTTAATTATATATTTTCTGCAGAGACACAATGGCAGCCGGAGATGTCAGCCAAGCATAGGGGAATAAATGAGGCCCAAAGTCACCTTGCCAGCACTCGAGGAGAAGTTGTTTCTGGGCTAGCCATGCTTCAGCCCCACCACACCAGCATGGACGAGGCTCTCCCCAAGTTCAGGAGTTGCTGTGTCGTGCTCACTTTTAGCCGTGGTACCTCTGTTAGAGGACACACGGTGGGACAGTCTGCTCCAGACCCCGCCTGGGCTTGGTGCGGGACCGGAGGAAACATCCCTTCACCTGATCCCCCAGTTCCCACATCCATCAAGCAAGCACAGCCGTTCCCATTTCCTTTGCAAAATGCCTCTAGCGGGAAAAAAATAGTGTAAGAACAAAGTACAAGAAAAACAGAGTTTTCTTTGGCCCTGTTAGAACTGCTGTGAGAAAATGCAGCTGTTCGGGAGCATTTAATAAACTATTTTCTTTGCAAAACCTCACCTTTTTGCACCAGCTAACATTCATTAGCCACTTTCAGCTAATTGCGACTCAGAAACACCCTCGCTACCACACCTGACACAATAGCACGGTCCTGAGCCCAAACCGAGCACCTTTCCTTCAGGTCAAGGATCCTGGGGGAACAGGGGCAATGCCACACTCTTGCGTTGAGACCATTTTGGGGTCCCGGTTGTCATCCCTGCACTCTGCTGTCCTGTACCATGTTGAAGTAACTCCACATCTTTGCATTTTGCTCTGTGATGCAGGATAGATGGACCACCAGGGACCAGACCTTTCCTTCCCCATGATTTTCAGGACACCCAATATGTTCTGGTGGACACCCAGGGGTCCTGTTTTCATTTAGGTCTGGAGGAAGCTGTCCCCTCATTCTTCACACAAGAGAAGCACCAGGGCATGGATTAATCCCTCTCCAGAGACATGAGTTTTCCAAACTGCCTCGTAAAGGGAGCAGCACGTTGTGAGAAGAGAAAGCTCCTTTGTTTAGGATAGCAGCTGTAATCTCCACATCAAGCACATGTTGGAATTCGTAAGTGGCCATTTAGCCATATTCTGACAGCAGAACGAGCAGCCTCAGAGCAGCAGCCAGGCCTATTTATAGAGAGGAGGTTTGAGGTAATATCCTTACCTTGGATGCACCGTCTCCACTTAAGAGCCCAGCTTACAAGGGAAAGTGATGCCAGACNAAAAAAAAAAAAAGACAGAAGAGTCACGGCTCACTCTGCCTGGCTTGCTTTGCATTGGAGCGAATTAAATTTTACAAGAACAGTAGAAATCTCTAAAAAACTCCATTTCTTCCAGGCTCCAAGAAAAGAAATGCTGGAAGATGAATAGCTGCTGAGGTTCCTCAGGCCAAACCTGCATAAACATATCAAGTTAATGCATCACTGTTGTCGCAGTGTAAGAGCGTTAGGCAATCATGAGCTATCCAAGAGGTCAGAGCTTAGCCTACAAAGCTTGCTGACCTTTCTGTTGACATTACTGTTGACACTCAGTGGCTTAGGAGAGCTCTTGGACGCTCATTGAGTGTTATCATGAACTGAGGCTGTCCCCCCATATTGCGTCAAATATTGATGCTTTGAGTCTGCTAAGGCCAAGGTATTGGGCAAAACTCAAGCAGTGACAGCTTAGGTGTCCCATATAGATGGGCTGCGATCCAAGTCCAGCTGAAACCAGAGGGATTTGGAGCTGGTCTGGGACACCTCAGAAATGTGGATTTTCCCCAAACAAACGAGAGTCGGGAACCCTTGGAAAGGGTGAGAAGGGGAAAGGACACCGAGGTGGTGGGGACACCCTTGCATGTGCATTGGTTAGGAGAGCTCTTTGAAGGGTTGCACTAAGAATAACAGGATGGCTTGGCTATGGCTTGTAGAGATGATAGTCCAAGGGTAAATTGTCTCCTGGAACAAGGCATGGTGGGATGAGATTCAGCTCACAGACAAAACATCTACATTTAGCCATTTCATTTAAATGCATTGCCTACGCTACTTGTAGGAGCTTCCAGGTCAGCCAGGAGTCTGAGAGCCAATTGCCACCTCGAGAGGGCTCACATTGGCCAAATGTAGGTGATTCCCTTTGGGTACCCTGAACAGATGAGGTCTTTATTCAAGAGCTGGGTTGAATAGCCCCAGGCCTGTGCCTTCACCTGAAGATCCCTTCCTCTTGCTATATTGAGGACAGAATATGTATGACTGCTCCCAGAGGGCCCAGGCCAAGAAGCAACAGGGCTCAGGGTGGTTTTAGCAGCAGGTGAAGTTTAGGATTCAGAGCAGGACACTTCATCACCTTGGCTCACCCACTCTTCTCAGCGAGGAGCTCACACTTCTGGTTTTTGGCTAGTACAGCTGGCTTCATGATCTGCGTACCAAAATCTTCCTAGGACCAAGAACCACAACACACATCGCTGGTACTATAGGAGGAGAGGAGATGCTCACACATGCAATCTAAGAGCCCCACACTGGCCACCCCAGCACTATTTTTGCCAAAGAAAGGATGCTCCCTTACAGTGAATATTGATTTTGGTTTACCTCTTGGGTGTGAGAAACATAACAATGCATCCCAAATCTTTGCATCATGCCCGTAATTGAGCTGGTCATCCCCTGAAGTTCCTCCTCCAAGGAGATACAATGAGTTCGGGGACAAGTATTTTATTTGTCAGGTAAGAAGAACTGTAGTTATAGGAATCTCACTTCTGACATGGAAACTGCTCTAAGAAGCTTCCCCCTATTTCCCACTGGCATGCGGAAGTGAGGGAAATAGCCCTCTGAGATACCTCTAAGCCCTTCTCCTCTTCTCTGAGTTCAAGTTGCTGCTGCTGCTGCAGGAACAGCTGAAAAAATCCTGGTGTGCAAGGGAAGGAGAAGCTGGCCGGCATCCAGCCTCGGCTGCTGCTGTGGGGGCAGAGCCCTGCTTTCAGCCAGATGCTTGGCTTTCACAGCTCCCGGAGCCCCGCTCCCTCATCTTCCAGAGGCGTCTCCAGCTACTCCTTCACTGACCGGATTAAACAGGAGGGACTGAACCAGGAATATGTATGTTTTATAACAGGCATATAAAAATCACCGGATCGAGAAGAAAATCCATGAGTGTAGATGTACACACGTGTGTGTACACACATTACATGCATGTTGAGCTGTTTAAAATGGCCAGTTTCCAAAGGCTGAAATCAGTTACAAGTCAAAGAAGTTGAAAGAAAGAATTTAAGTAAAAATGTGACTAATAATTACAAATTTCGTGGAGCACAGCTTGCTCGTGGCCCCCAAACCCCACAGCTGAGACACTGACCAAGCTGTAGAGTGAATATGCACCACCTATGGGGTGATGCCTGGGAGTTCACACACAGCCAAGCACGACACATCCAGAGGACAGAGGAAGCTGATTGTGACAATAAGTATAAATGAGAAGCCCAAATTGTAGGATATTGACAAAGAAAGCAACAGGACAGAGGGAAGAATTGTTTGGTAAATATCTCTGTAGTATATTGGTGAAAAAGCCCAGTGATACGGTCTTATTATGTGTTGAAAACTAAATACTTCCATTCCTCTAATACTTGTTGTGGTCATTGAGCCATTAAGCAGCAAGTGACTAAAGCTAAATGGCTAACCTGAACCCCAGGATTTTCAGCAAGCTGCCCAAGGGCTATTAATATTGGATTTTATTATTTCAAGAGTATCTTTTAGTTAGAATTGGAGACTGTACCAATCCTACCACCATAGGAAACCACTGATAACTACATCAGTTCAAATTTACTAGATTAATAATGACACTAATGTAGTCAATACCAATCAGGACAGGTTCATGGAAAGCAGATCCTGTCAAAGTAAACTTACCTTTTTGCTGTTGATAGGGACAACAGTGTTAATAGAGTTGGCACTTTATAGAGGTATCGGTAGCACAGGGTATTTTAAGCTGATTAAATCCACTTGGCATACGCAAAATCTGTTAAGAACTGGACACTTGATAGATCTCAAACCTTAATTGCAACAGGAGACAGTTCATTGAGCTCCTGTGCTTCCAGTGGTAGTTAGCAGAGCTCAGTTTTTGGCCTTACGCTTTAACTTTTTTAGGAATATCCTTGAGACAAACACATCGTTAAAGTTTGCAAATGATGGGGAAACCTGGGAAGTGCCAAAGAATAAAGAGGTCGGGGGACCAGGTACCCTTGTTTGCTTGCTACACTCATTGCAAGCAAACAATATTAATTTCATCACAGCCAAATATACATTTACCCTTTGAGGAATGAAGACTTTCTGTGCTCAGGAAGCAGGGATTTTAAGAATTGTCTTCCAGGGGTTTAGATAGATCCTGAAGGTAAAAACAAGCTCACTGCATAGAAGTAGGGAGGTTGTGGTCTGTATCTGGCACGGATCTGATTGTGGTGGATGTTGACGTGGTTATAATTCCACAGCTGAAGAAATCTTAATAAATTGTAGAGAGCTGCAGGACTGATAAAGGATTTGAATATATATGGCATACACTGACATGCTTCAAGGGGCCTCAGGGTGTCTAGAAAAGCAAGGAAAAAGTTAAGGGATGACTTGACTCTGGTGATAGAATTATATTCAGCTTAACTGATACGGGCATAATAAGATCAGACATCAAGAAATTTAAGCTGGACAAATTCATATTAGAAACAATATATATATACATCAGCAATGAGAACTATCAGCTACAGAAACCACTTCCTAAGGATTGTATTTGATTTTCCAGCCATGGAGTTTTTTTAAAGCAGATCAGATATCTTGTCTTCTAATATATATATGTGTGTGAATAATAAAAACAAGAATGAATCCTTCCAGGCCTTACAATGTATAAAACTATTAATTTTATATTTGCCCAGGATTCTGAAGATACCTAAAGGACCATGGAACACTGAGACTTGGGTCAGAGGACCAGGATCAAAGCAGTCAGCTGCCTGAAATTTCATGGAAAAAAAACAAAAACAAAAACCAAAAAACAAAAACATTTTTTTCCATGGGTTAGTCTTTATTTGCTGAATCATGGAAGTTGTCACCACTGTGTTTTGTCATTTTGCCTTTCAGGTCCTGCAAGAAATGGTCATATTCTGTGGTGTGTCTGAATCTCCAGATGGGCTTATCCAAAATGAGTAATTAAAAAGAATAATAAATATAAATAAAATATATAAAATAAATAAATCTGGCATAATTCTTCAGTGTCTTCTAGTCTGACTCTTCTGAATCATCAATTAATGACCTACTTAATCACATTAATGTTTTCTCTAGTCCTGATCAGATTTGCTTATGCTTAATGCTTTATTATATCGGCCTACTATTTAATGTGAACCAGGTATACATGAACTTCCCACCAACCAGATACATTTATCTACTAATGCTCCAGCGGTTACTCTGTTGCAAGAGAGAGTAGAACATGATAGCTAGATTTTTTTAATTAATTAGTTTGTCAAGCTTATTTTAAAAAGGAGAAACTTGAGCCTAAGTTTGCCTGTCAAGCAAAAATACTATAGCTAGATAGATTTTCCAAAGCATGAAATTCAAGAGGAGTTAGGTTTCCTTTTGTGCCTTTGAAGAGCTCTCCTTTGTGTCCAAGAGCTTTGTCTCGGCTGACACGCTCTAGGCACTTACCCACGGCCAGTTCTGGGACATTTTGCTCTGTTTCCAGGAAGCACCGTGACCAAAGGAAAACTGAGGGCTCACAAAGACACGTGCCAGCCCAGTGGTAATTACAGCATCTCTAAGGCTCACCCTTTTTTTTTTCATGCATTTAAAGACTCAGTCATACAAATGCCCTTGGCTGCACACTGAAGATCAGACCTCGGCACGATGGCTCTGACCTATTTCTCCGTTGCGGCACACATGTCTTGTTGACAGCACTATCTGAAGAGCCCAGCAGTTTTCCAGCCAGCTGGAAAACACAAGGAGGACAGAGAGATGCTGTTGAGAGGGGCCTTTCCAGACTCTTCAATCAGGCCCAAACAAGCTTTGAACATGGGCTGCTGTGCTATTGATTAGGTGAGCAGGGTCCGGGTGGGTTGTGTGCAGTATCCACGTCAAGCATCCTATTTTCTCATTCTCAGCATGGATTCCAATGGAGCTGCTTTGCTTTGAAAGGAGAGGGAAATTCTCCACATCAGTAGAGCTTTGCAGGATGCAACGAAAGAGAGGGAAATCTCTTTTATTGCAAAAAGATGTTTTTGCAGTGGGTCTCAACTGAATGGAAGAAAATTTAAGATTTACTGGTAAGAAGAGCTTTATCAAATGGGTGACTGAACATGAGAAAGTGATAGAAGCAAATTCACGTGAAAATGTTAAGCCAAAGTTTGGAAGCATCTTGTAAGATACAGGTATACTTCACCTCTTTTTGTGGTAGGTTCTTCAAGTGGGGAGGAATCTGATTTGCTTTGCAATCACAGTAAGTTTGCCTTGCAAATATGTTTTAAAACTTTTTATTGTCCTTCTGAGACGACCTTTCCAATATGAATGTTCCTTATTCAGTGAGTGTTGAGCCTTCAGAACAATCTGTGCTCAAGATGAATCCAGATGCTCATCATGTAACGTGTCCTCTCCGATGTGTGCTTCCATTAGGGCATCTTCTCCCTTTTTGCTAGTGTCCTTTGCCCCAGAAGTTGAAGTGCTGAATCAAGCCTTGGAGTATAGGAGCCAGGTTTTGCCATCTTGCTTAAATTAAAGCACCTTTCCCTCTTCAGAGAGCCCAGCCAATTTCAATGGAGCCATGTGAGGACCAAGACATGCCAACAAGCTGGGCCATCCTCTGAAGGACGCAGGGGCACACTCCATGTCCCAGGGAGTTCCTAGCCAGGACAGAGAGAGAGGAAGAAGGGAGATGAAGTGCAGCAAAGACCAGTATGTTCACTGAACACTGTTGTTTCATGCATATTTTATTATTTCAGCTATGTAGGATTCTCACAGGATTTCCGGGAAAAAAAATACGCAGCAGATGAATGTCCTGGGCTTGTCAGACTTCTGCAAATGTGGTATAGGGATGGGCTGTGTGCACAAAACAGATGTGCTTCAGGCGTGATGAAATCCCAGGCAAATGTCTGATGTCCCAAACTTGCACGGCCACGATCTCCACTCAGAGACATTGGGGGTGGCTGAGGAAACATGGGCAGACATGAACTTTCTTCACTTCTGATTTTTTTTTTTTTCTTACCTTGAGGTTTCATAGGGAACCAAGACTTTGTAGAAGACATTGATTTTGAAGAAGGCCTTTTAGGTATGGAAGGGAGTTTGACATGACTTCGAGACATAGCTCAAGGAGGATTCTAAGCATTAGGAGCCATCTCTGAACTGATGCTTAGCTAAATGTGACATTTAGCTGCCATTTTTAGTATTTAGGGGTCATTGAGTCTAAGCTAGATGGCTTGGCAACCCATGTTGGCTGTGCCTATGCCAGCAAACCAAGCAGGGCCAACTTGTCCCAGCCTTTTTTTCTGGCCCTAAGGGTGAACACCAGGACACAGCTCGTTTTTGTATGGTTACCCACAACACAAGTTTTGTCCATAGGGTTACCTCTTCCTGCCCCTTCCCGAAACCCCTCAGAGTGGCCTTGCTAATACAGCCACATACCTTGTCCCATGTGATGCCCTGAGCCATGCCCAGACACCGTCTGGAAGCCTGCTAGTTTGCATGGAGCAAAAATCATGCCAGGGAATAAGCCAAATTCTGGGTGATCACCAGAGAATGTTTGATCCTGTGCCCTGGTTCTGGTGAGTTTAGCAGTGTAGGTGTGAGTGTTCAGACCACCTACTACTGAGCCTAATTCAAGTGCTGCCATCACCTCCCTCCACGGGGTCTACAAGGAAGCAGGAACCAGTCTGCCAGCCTGGGGTAGCAGACAGCCTCTTTGATCTCTGCAGCAAAGGTGCCCGAGTGACGATACAGGTAGGCAGCCTGAATGTGACCTGAGTTCATCTAAGATATCTCTGAGCTCTCCTGATAAGCCCTGTCTGGAGTAGGGAAGTGTTATTGCCCTGCTTATGCTTGATGAAGATCACACAGGAAGGCAGGCAAAGCCAACCTACACGTCTCTCCAGCTCCCTACTCCATGCCACCCCCAACCACCCTTGCGTTGCACCAGGTGGGCTCAGTCTTGCTCTGTTCCCCTTTGCAGATTAATCTGGCAAAGCACATCAGTGACTTTTCCTTGCCAAGATGATGGAAATATTCTGATTTGGGGCTCAACCTACAATTCTTTTCCACAATCTTTTCTAGTGGGGGTATTTACTAATATGCCACCACTGCCTCTATTGTATTTTGGAGTGGGGAGACAGATGTAATTTTCAGTTAAACATGAAGAATCAGAATGAACAGCTTCAAACTTTTCATCTCTGATGCCAGACAAGCAGGGAGAGGTGTTTTGCAGAGCCAGGCTTTCTAGGGAGCTATTCGTGAAGCTATACATGAAGCTATTTTGCTCCTCAGCCAAGCAACTTTCAGATATTACAGAGAATTTCTTTACCAGATCTATGTTTTCCATCTGACTTCTAATTCTAAAGAAAACTGCACCTTTTCTTTACAGTACTTAAATTTCAGTTTCTTAAGAACTCTGCTCAGGAGGCCATGCTACGCAGAAGCAGCCTGCGCAGCTTCTAATATGCCAGTGGTATGTGGTACATTTTAGGGGCCTTCTTTATTTTAACATCAAAATAGAAGCTCAATCCCCAGTTGTAGTCAGATTTACCATGCTCATTTGCACCACGCTACAGCAGTAGAATGTGGTTGCTGATCTGTTAACATGGTACTGGCAATTTGGGTGATTTCTGTGCTTTTATTGCTTCTTTTGCACTTCCCAAGATCTCAGGAATTTTATTTTTATGTTTTATTGATGACTTCTTTGCCTTTCTGGTTGTGGAGGAGAGCTCTCCAAACTAGCAGGGAGTAATCTGCAGGCTCGAAAACTAGAAGGCAAAAAGAGAACTTAAAAGTTGATGTTCTCCTTGCAAATCTTGCAGTTCTTAAGTCAATCTTTTCCTTTCAGGAGGGCCCAAAGGGCTGAGATCTGTCAGCACCACAGATGGATTTTGCTCTCAGTGAAGATATAAGGCATTAACTGAGTACCTGCAAGCGGGTGATCTACTCTCAGCCCTCCCGGCCACACCGTTGAGGAGAGGGACAGGATAACTCAGTTCTGGCTCATTACAGACTTGATGGTATCTCCCTTGTAAGTTACTAAACCCATTTTGTTCATTTTGCAACACATCAATTTTATGGCTGAGGCTGAAGTATTTACTTGTCCTTGGGGTTTGCAGTTGTTGAGATACAGGATGTAAAATCTTGCATGTAAAATGTGCCCGAACTCTGCTATCCATTCAACAGAGAGTCAATAGTTCAGGAGTTAATTCATGAGAAGAAGGGAGTAAAAACACACCAAGGTCAGGATCTCATGACCTACAGTCTGTCTATAACTCTATCTGAAAGACCTTGTAATAGATAGGTATGTGGCTTGGAAAATACATAATATTGTGGTTAAGCGAGGCATTTCACAAGTTTTGTAACATCACACTACTGGCAAACTTTCTTGAGTGCACATCATATTCAGATCAGAGTTCTCTGTGGGATGGAAGACGTTAGGGTGATGAAGGCTTTAAATCTCATGACACATAAACTGATATGCCAAAAAGTATTTACAAGCTGGTGAGCGTCCCATAAACTCCCTCCAAAGATTTTTCTCCTTGGCACACCACAGGAACTGTGCTAACTTACACCAGAGCTCTGGTCCTCTCCTCACCATTGCCCAGCAGCCAGGGAATGCCAAGCCCAGGCAGCCTCTCCCAGTTACCCACTTGCTGTTCCTCCTCACAGTGCTGAGGGGTTTGTGTAGGGTCAGCACTGACAGCCAGTTTCCTGGCTTTCCATCAGCTCATCATTGGTGTGACACAGGGAAGGTTGAGGTTTCCAGCTTTGCACATCTCAGTGTGGGAGGCCCACCTTGAAGTATGGTTTCAAGGCATCCTCCTTTCTGATTTGCTTTAAAACACCAAATTGCCTGGCCCCATAGGAAAGGCTCCAGAAAGCCACCACCTCTCTAGTGAAATATGGACATGGTGAGGCACGAGAGCACGGCTAAGCTCAGCGGGGCTCACAGGTTGCATGCTTTCCATCTGCCCAGCTGGCCCTCAGCCTGGCTAAGGCAGGTGACCCGTGCTTGGGATCCCATGCCCCAGCCTTGCTCCAGGCCATTACGTGTGAGCTGGAAGGGTCTGGACATGGTTTAGCTCCTGCTAGGGAAGCTGGAACACCTTTGCAGGCTTTCAGCTTTGCTGTATGGACAGGGGTTTGATCTTTAAACGATGTGGTGATGGTGTCCAAGGGGTTGATGGCACAGTCCTACATGGCCAGATGCTCTCTGCACTGAAGTCATTCTTCAGATTGGACCAGGGAGATGACCTAGCTGGAAAAAAAGAAAGGAAGGGGAGGGAAGATGGGACTTCCTAAATACAGACAAGGTTCATGGGCAAGACAGCAGCAGGAGGAGGTGGCAGTGAGCGGGGACAGCCACTGCAGAGGACAGGGAGGAGGGCTGCTCTCTGCCACTGCTGCCTCCTGCACTTGTCTCATGGTTCATGAGGCTGCCACCAGCTTCTTGTGTGACCTGGGGTAAAATCACTGGCTTTCTGTTCCTCATGTGCAAAAAGGGACTCTTCATACTTCCCTTCAGGCCTGTCCCCTCTGTTTATGGCATGGGAAGGTTGGGACAGAGCGATTCTCTGGCTGCATGGTGAGGGTACAGCTCTGAGCACTGCCGGCTTCTTCCGGGACCTGGCGGTATTACCTGAGTGTTAATTCAGGGAAATATTTGCACCCCGATGCTCAAGGCAGCCCTTGCTCAGGCAGGGTCTTCTCCTCTTTCTCTAGTAGGTTTTCTTTCAGCAACTTGAATAAGGGGCAGGAGGAGGGAGCGAGAAAGCATTAATGGAACAAATGCTCCAAACTTGGTTCCAAAAACATTTCCATCTCCCGGCAGCATAGCAGCTGCGGCATGTCCGACGCTGTGTTTGCCGTAATGGTCACCAGCTGCGAGGAACCGCTTTTTTATTGACCAGAGCACTTCCTCGGGGCTGCAATAGATACCGAACACCTCCGGCTCCAAGTTTCGCAGGTGCCCGGAGCTGGGGCTGGATTTCCCCTCTCCCCCCGCTGCCCTCCAGCCCCCTGACAGCAGTGCTCTGCTCTCCCGGCAGCTCTGAAGCCCCATGCACACCAGCCCTAGAGCCACAGTAATTAAAAGACATTTAAAGAAGTAATATCAAAGATAAATCACGTAGCAAGAATAATTAAAAAATAATAAAAGCTAAGACTTTTATTTCAGGAGGATCTTTTGAGGAGGGGGCTGGATATAATCTTTTTGAGTGCTCTATTATAAGCCCTGAGTTATGAATAAATCCATATTTTAACATCTGGGATTCATAACATCTTGCTGACAGTCGAATCTCATAAAAGATGTGGTGAGCTCTACAGATGTGGGAAACCTCATTCAGTGAACTGCATAACAAAGGAAATCTAAGTGCTTTTGCACTATTTCTTCTTAACTCCGTGTCTCTCTGGCAACCAGTAACAGTGGCTGGATGCAGTGGTCCTGACTCCGGAGAGGAGCAGAGCTGAAGGGTCACCCAAGCCAAGCGCACCCTGTGCACCCATCACTGCCGTAAAATCATGGGTGAAACAAGCGTGGGATTGCCATCCCTCCCCGCTGCTCAAGGCTGTGTGGTCATGCAACAGCAAGTAGTCCCTGCCCGGGGAGGCTTCCAAATAGAGGGGGACAAGGCAACGGAAAGCACCACCCGAGGCATCAAGAAGATGCGAGGCTAAGGGATGTGTCTAGGACATTTGTGTGAATGTCCCTTTGATCCCAGGGTGGGGTTTTCACAAGGTGAAACAGGGGGGAAGGAAGGGAAGAGAAAGGGCAGGACACCCCGTCATCCCCATCCCACTAACCCGCATGAGCCTCCAGCGGGGATGTAGCTAATGGAGGTGACCACAAACTAGACCCAACACTTGTACTGTCACAGGCGTTACAGCAAGCCAGAGTCTCCTTTCTATTGGGTAAACCCAAGGAAAGCAAACAGTTTATTATGGTCTCATTTAATTTGGAGTTATATAAAGTTGGAGCACTGGAGCCTGTGTTTAATGCATTTGTGGTGGCAGGGATTTTTTTTTCCTCCCCAAATAGCGCACCATTGATTTTCCTCTTAACAAGTGCTCTTGCTCTGACAGTCCATCTCACTCTTCGTGTTCAGACTAAGAGGTTGTAATCTTCCCGTCGGTGATATCTGAATCCCTTAGCCGTGGGCATGGTTATGTTTTCACTAAAAGAGGATTATGACCTATTAATCAATAAAGATGAAGTGGGTTAGCAGAGCCGTGACAAAGACGGGGTTATTTCGCCCAGGCTGGAGCGACGAGCATGAAATAAAACAGCATCTCAACAACATTGTTCTTAGCAATGGGGTTTACGTTTGCAAAAGAAATGGGTGGTGTAGAAAAAAGTCATGCAAAGAGCTGATGTCAATATTTGAATGATCAGCCTGCTATTTCATCGGGGTGCACGCGGTATGAGTGCTGAGCAGAGGAAGGAGACCAACACCCCTTCCTGCTCTCCCCAGTGCCAAATCTCAAAGTGCTTTACGGCAGGAGGACAGAATTGCCTGTATTGGACAGAGAGGGAAACTGAGGCACACGAAGGCGGTCAATTTATTTGTGAGCCTGCAGGAAATGGGAGCCAGGGATAGAGAACAGAAAATAGGCTTTGGGAGTGCAGTGAGTCCAGCCCAGCTGGCTGCCTTGCGTGTCTTACGCTAAGAGGCTGGCAGGCCTCTAGAGCAGAGCTAAAGCACTGGAACTATGAATTTCCAAGCTTTTAAATATTTGGATAGCCTATAAATATAATTTTAAGCTCCTAATCCCCCCCTGTCAAATGGTGTCATTTTTTTTCATCGTTTTTTGGTTTCGACCTTCGTTCTTTGTAAAGGTTTTGCTAAAGCAGCCTCAGCTCTGACATCATCTGAGAATTTCATTTAACAAAATGTTTTGAATCATTTGTGCTGGTTCTGGCGACTCTGCCAATGGAAACATCCCCTGCAGCAAGCGCGATTTTAAACCTTGAATGTGCATTTTTTTTTTCCCTTCCTGTAGTTACATTCAGAGCAAAACTCTCCCCTTGACTCCCGGCCAGCTCTCCCTGGGGAAGGGGCTGCTTCAGGATGTCAGGAGCACATGGTTTGCATGCCCAGGGAGAGCTCATCTGGAGACAGGGCAGCTTCTTGTGTCCCTGTCCCCTGTAACCCACCACGGGTGGGGAAGAGGAGGAGGAGGATGGGCTGAGGGAACATTTGCTGCTTGCCTGGCGCTTTGAACATGGTTTGGTGGCTGCATCATGGTCAGGAGAACAATGGTGACACTCACCAGCTGGTAAAGAGAGAGGACACTGCTGGGAAGGACCAAACCAAACCACACTCTATGCCCACCAATATGTTTTTTTACTATGTATCATTGTTCCATCTCCTGCTACCCCACATTGCTCCAGAAATTCATGTTCTTATATCAGGTTCTCCTTCACTCTCTTTTCGGTGGTTGCATGGAAGTAGGAACACAATGTTCTGAACCAAACAAGGCAAAGATGCAAGGATCCTAACCCTCCAAGTCGCATTTAATGCTCACCAGACTTCCTATATCAAAAACAAGCAAACAAACAAGGTGGCCATTAAATATCCCTGATGCACTACTGCCAGATGTCTTCCTTGTCATGACTTGCAAGTACAGTGGTTGGTGCTTGAGGTTGCTTTTAGGAAGCAGGAATGTCCTTTTCAAATAGCTGACCCTCGGCAACACATCTTTGACCTACCAAACCCAAAAGATGTGCATTAATAGCCTCTTCGTAGTGGTCAGGACTGAGGAATGAAGTTATAGGTGACTTCCAAACCAAATGGTCCCTAAGTACCCCTGCGCACCAGAAGCACCCCATGAAAGCACACTGAGAGACCTCTCTTGCAACAGCAGAGAGTCTCCAAAAGGAGAGGGGTATGAGATTTTATGGCACTATTATGGCTCTGCTGATACTGTTAGAAGCAAACGCAAACACACTCAGGCTTATAATAAGAGGGTGTAATAGATAGTAAGTGCAAATGACTCATTCACTGAGATTTTCCAGGATTAGACAGCAGCAGAAGGGCAACGGCTGTGTAAAACGGACTTTAAAAAATAATCTTCTAATAAGATTTTAATAAACCTGTTAGTAAATTACAATGCCTGACTTTGAGAACTATTTCTCCCCTGCAGTGTTCTTCTGTGGAGTTGAAGCTGTGATGCTCTCCAATGTGCGTGACACAACCTCGACCACACCAGGGGCAGAGCCGGGCAGGGAAGGGATTCATCAGGTCAATGGATGAACAAAATATCACACCTGTGGGGAGCCGTTCAGTCCTAAAAAGCTGTTTCAGGCTTCCTGCAACATTTTCTTTTTGGATTAAACTCAACCTCCTTTACTATACTCTTCTTCTTCTCTTTTTCATTCTGTTATCCTGAGTAGATTAATTTCAAAATGAAAATAAATGATGATTCTCGAAACAAAAAGCCTCCCCTTTTCATTGCCCTCCAGACTGCACGTAGCAAATGCTGGCTCACCAAAACCTTGCTCTAAATCCAGTGTCTGGACACTCACGTGCATATGGCCGATGCAGCGGGACTGCCACATTTTTGGTACTTTTCTTAGAAGTTTGTCTCCTGGGGTCAGGTCATTACATGGTAATTTTGGCTTTCATTTGGAGAGAACTCATTTTTGCAGCTGCCACAGTTGAGGAGGAAAGCTCGCGTGTGCAAATGTTTAGGAGCTCGAAACCCAGAATGCAAACCAGAAGGACCCAGGTTTATTGGCCTTTCTCAATCCTCTCTGAATCGCAGCCCAGTTGTGTTTAAGCTGGACCTGGCCCAGCTGCTCATTTGCTGTGAGGAGGTGGGCACTTTGGCCCCAGCAGGACAACGTTCATCTCCCTCTCTGCCTCTTGCTAAGGGCTGTCAGCCATTTATCCTGTTGCCTTACAGAAGCTTCTCCCACCCAGAGATGTTACCACTACAGACACATTATGTTATTACGTGTATCTGGAAGTGTGTGTACACACACACATATATATATATCTTCCATTTTCATTTTTATTCTTTGGGGAAAGCTTTAAGTGAGGGGGCAGAAGCATAAATGCGGCTCCTCTGTTTTATCCCTTTCCTACAGGATGAATGGGGAAAATAAACTTCAGAGGGGCAATGCACACCAAAGCCCCCTACACCGCAGATGGGTCACTCCGTGGGGCTGCCTGGGTCCCTACAACCTTTGCACAGTACAGGGTGCTGTGTGAGTCAGAAGGTTTTGTCCTCCAGGATCGTTAGTACTGCAGACTTCAGGAGAAATACATTCTTCTGATGGCGAGCATCCCAGAAAAGCAAAACTTCTCTTTTGCAACCGCCCAGTGCTGCAACCCATCTGCTTGGCTAACGCTTGTGGGGTAACGCGGTTTTGGGACGCAGTGCAGCGTTTCATGGCACAGCTGCCGGTGACGCAGGAGGCCTAATGGGGCTTCTTCTTCTGGCTGGGTGGCAGCTGGATGCAGGACACGTGGGGACGCGAGGCTGGAGCAGCTGCCTGATGCCCCAGCCCATGCAGACCCTGCAGCAGGAATCCGTGAGAGATGAGCGCAGCATGTCAGGGTGCCGGCATCCGCACAGGGAAGGCTGCAGGCAAAGAGGGAAAGCCCAGATGGGTCACAAAGTAATTGAGCAAAACTGATGCTGTTGCCTCAAAACCTCGTGCTTGTGCCCATCCTGCTCCAAAACAATGGCCCCAGCTCAGAACCTCAGTTTCCCTGAGGTAGCAGGGAAAAAAACTGGAGGTAGCAGCCGCTGGGATGTGACACTAAAACCTGGTGGCCCCGGGCATCCTGCAAGTGTCAGAAGAACAGCGACAGCTCACAGCCAACACCAGCACCCAAGCAGAGCCCCGATGCCCTTTTGGTAGCTTCCACTTTTAACTAAGTGCCTTCATCCCAAGCTCAGACACCACGAAGAAAGCAGCAAAGCGTCACCTGCAGCTGCTGGGGCCACCAAACTGCCTCAGCTCTCAGTGACATGAGAGCAGAGGTTCTGAGACACGCATTTCTATTTGTATATATATAACTTGTGTATATATACTGCTGTTTCAGTCCAGTTTAAGTATCATAACAACAGTCTGGGGGAGGCAATGCCCCTGCCCCATACTGTAGGCTTACTAAAGCCTTCTTTAGAGGAGAAAATTGAGCTTGAGTCATATTGTTATTTTTAATGGCTTGGATCCTGGCATCTCTGCTCTGGAACGAGCACTTGTAGTGGCTTTAAGGAGCCTCCAGCCCTCTCCTGTGCTCACCAGGGCAGTGGTGGGCAGCTGTGCCGTGCCCCAGATGTTCCCATTCCCAGCCTAGTTCACTCACCCCAGTTTTGCATCAGAATAGGATCACGCTGAGAGCCTGAACGCTTGGTCCTTTGCTGGAGGCAGGGGGGCAGTAACTTTTTCAGACAGCTCAGGTATTTCCTCCAGAGCTCGTCTGCCACGTCACCGCACATATTTGTGCTCCGGATGGTGCTTTGCTGGTTGAGGACGGCCGTGGTGAAGCCTTGAGGAAGCCTCTCACAAGGGTGGTGGGAGTGTGCGGGCAAAGCCCCGTCCCCAGCCTGCAGCCAAAGCCAGCGAGACCGGAGGTGCGAAGTCCCCATCATGAGCCACCAAAGTGATGGGGATGGGACAGCGGTGGCTTTGCAAAGCTCGCAGGGAGAGACCGTGGCAAGGGCAGGGAACAAGCCCTGAGCGGTGCCTGGAGAAACCATCGCCCTCCCCAGACCTGGGTGCTGGGGTCCAGAGCAGCTTCACTGCAAAGCAAACAACAGACACCAAAATTTGCTTTTTCTCTCCAAAAGCCACCACCAGCCAGCCCAATAACCCTCTCGCCCGGTCTCCCTCACAGTTTATGATAAAGAGCCTTTTGTTGCGTTTTAATTTGCAAACTTTCTCTTCTGCCATTCTCATGTACCATGGTTCCGGAGACTCACATAATTATTTTTACAAGAAACGCTTTCAGACAAATAAGTCTGGGGAGGCTTGTAATTTCTATTACCTCATGGCGACTCTATTGATAGACAGCAGCACACCTTGGGAGAATTAGGGAGCAAAAAGTAATGGGGGTTTTGTCCTCGCAAGACAGAGCTGTGAGCACTGCCTGGCTCGCCGCCAACAACACCAATTACAAACCAGGAGCAGGAGACAGGTCCTAGTACTGAAAAATTACCATTTTCCAACGAGCCCGGTAATGCAGAAGCCGCACTGTAAGCTACCATTTCCTTCAGGGCCCGTTAGGAATCCAGGACTGTGATTTCGGCCCCCCTCGGTGTTTGGAGATGGTTTATTGTCACTAAATGTGGCAAAGGATGGAGTTCACATCGCCGCTCCTTGCCTTTGCTGCTGCTCACAACTCTTCCCTGGCTGTTTACATTTTTCTGGAAGCCCTTTCTGTCAGGAGACCGAATGGAGGAGCATAAAAAGTGATTGCAGAGGCTCTGTCATTGGCAATTATGCCCGAAAGCTGGAGATTTAATTGTTGTGCAGAGTGATACCCTTGCAAGAGGAATTGCAGCGGTCCCATCACACGAGACGTCTCAGCTAAAACAGACGGCTCGCTACACGGCAAGAGGCAAAAAGCACAGCACTCGGCGTCTCCCACCTCCAAATCCCGGCACGAGGGCTCCTGTTGCCACCCAAGTTAACAATTAGTTGGGTTAATTGAGGACACAGCTGCCTGCCTAACACCGCTTTTCTGTCACACCTATTTTCCTTGCTGCTAACCATCGCCAGCGGTGGTTGAAGCCACTCGGCACTGTCACAATTCCCACTTCACGCCTGCATTTTAAATTAACACTTTTTTTTTGCTCAGGCTGATGGTTTTTGCACGTTTGTTGGGAATCGAACAATTCTATCGGCACTCCTCAGCACACAGGTCATGTTCTCCAGCTCTCCCCACCTACGAGGGTGCCTGTGCACTTAGCAGAGTGCTGTATTACGATGCCCCATAAGCATCAAGGACCGAAGGCACAGAGAAGTGAATGAGGAGAGGACAGCAGTTAGCACGTGTCACTAAATGCACACATCATTACCCAGAGGGTATAGAACAGCACAGCATACAGGGCCTTAAACGCTATAGATCCAACTGTTGTCCAGCATCAGCTCCAATCAGGAGCAGGTTCTCGTGGAGTTGTGCTCCTGCAGAATCAATGAGGAAAACGCAGGACATCTCCCATCGCATCCGCACAACTGGACCCACTCGCCCCAGCACAGCCACATCCCTCCCGCGGTTCCCAGAGCAGGGGAACAGCCCCGAGCGTGTTTCAAGCAAAGCCTCCGATTTGCCACTTTAATGCCCATCTTTTAGGGGAAAAAACCATCTCGAGGATCCCGTTTAGCTTGTGTTTCAGATGTGTGGGGTGGGACGGAGCCCTGGCAGCAGGACAGACAGCCCAGCAGTGGCGGTTTATTGTGACTGCTCAGCATCCAGGGCTTGCCCACCCTTTATCTGGCCACCCCGTGCATCACGCAGCATCTCCCTCCGGTCCTTCCCGCTGCATCCTGCGCTTGGTCTCAGCTGCTGCGCTGTGCAGGGCTGCTCAGCGGGGAATTTCCTCCCGCCAGAGCAGCGCTTGCATGGCACCCGGCCAGGGAACCCAGCTCCGGGCCGGTGCTGCCAGCAGCCTTTGGCAAAGGAGCACGGCGAGGGCTTTCCTGGGCACAGGGGAGAGGAGGGTATTCCTCCAGAGGTGCAAAAGCTGTGTTAAAAACAAACAACCTGTTCAGGCTAAAAAGAAACTGTTGTCTGTTTTTTTTATTTTTTTTCTCTCTTGAGTTCATTTGCTGGAGGATGGCGTCTCAGAGATGCAACATCAACAAAATGAACATTGAGTCAAAGTGAAATATTTCATTCAACCTACACAGGAAAACGTCTTATGTTATTTGAGGGCTATTTACCCTTCCGTGTAAGCTTCCACTTATTTACGCATGTAATGATTTTAGGTTGATTTTAAAACAAGAAACGCTGCTTCAAAAAGAAGAGCCGTTTTGTTTCAAAGCGCCTTTCTCTCTCAGACATACATAAACGTGCAGTTTGGGGTCAGAATTGTTCATTGCATGATTGAACTGCTGAATAATTTCTGTCCTGCACAGGGCTCTATCTCACAGCAGCTTTACTTTCATTGAAATAAATAAAAGCAAGGGAGAAGTGGAACCCAGAGGTCACTGGTAGCCTTTCCAAACGTTTTCCAGGATATCCCCTTTCCCCCATGCCCTGGGTTTTGTGCCAAACGCAGCTCAGGGACAGTGACCAATGACCTCCCCTTCATCCCCCGGACATGTTTTATGGAGAAGTGATATTACGTCCCGGTCCCACCATACTGAAGCTCTCGAGGTCCCCAGGGGTGGTGTGGTGACACCACAACGGCGCCAGGACCCGCATCGAGCTCGGTGATGGGCGACCGCAGCCGCTCGGCTCTGACAAGGAGCCGCCGGGTGTAGCCTGCGAGCCGGAGGAAGCCAGGAGCCAGCGTACAACCTGAACTTGGTCACCCGCGACCCAAACCCCGAAGAGGAAAGCCTGCATGCATGACGTCTTCCTGTTAGGAAATATTAATCACGGCCGTGTCCAAACATGGTAAACGAAACCTCAGGAAAACCACTCCTTTGGCGACCGAGTGCTGTACGCCGTCATACTCAGGAAGGCCCTCGTGCCTCAAAGATAGGACCCACCCGTCATCAGGGCACCGTCTGCAGTTACATGTTGCCTCCGTGACATTTGCATCTGTGAAGCAAATTCAGCTCATCCCTCCCGGGCTTCTGTAGCTTTGGGAGCTGTCGCCGTCGTTTCATGGGCCAGGGAGAGCTTTACCTTCTAAAGAGCATCCCTGAGAGAAGGCAGCATCATAACCCAGGGATTCTGCCCACGCTGCGTGTTGTTGGCCCCGCTCCAGCTTGCGGGGTGAAAATCCAGCAAAACAGCAAAATTGAGCAATGCCAGGTAAATCTGCACCTCGGCTACTGATGAAAGGGGTTTGATTGCCAGCGGTGCTGCTCGGGTTAGAATCCTGGAGCTCTCTGAAAGCTCCTGGTGGTCAATGGGAAGCACATGGACATCTACGGCTGAAGGCTGCAGCAACCAGAGCTGGGGGGGAACCTGGTGCAGGCTCCCCGCTGCCCCCCCAAACTTCAGGGATTGCAATGCCTTCCTCGTCTCAAGGAAGCCCCCACGTAATGCACCCCCAGCAGGGGTAACATTAATAAAAAAAAAAAAAATCTCCTCCTCCAACATCTTTTTAATATCACTCTCAAAGGCCCCAGCACATCTCTTCTTCCCACCCCACTAAACCCACTGCTTGTAGGGCCCTGTGCTGGCAGGGGGTGGAATAAAAATCATCACTTTTAATGTCCCCCCACCCCCCAAAAATGCATCTGCTGGTACAGCTGCGCTGGGACACGAACTTCCTAAAACATCACACCTCTTGCTGGCGGGGCCTTAAATCCTTCTGAGGGCCAAGCCTTGCTTATAGGGCCAAAGTCCCTTCTGGGGTCCCTCAGGGGACAACTCTTGCTTGAAGGGCTCAAACTCATTTGGTGGCCAACCCATGCCCATGCGGCCTAAATCCTTTTTGGGGGCCCAAATCCCCCTTGGGGATCGACTCTTGCCTGTAGGGCCCAAACACCTTTCTGGGGACCAAATCCCTTTGGGATCAAAATCCCTTTCTGGGGACAAGCCTTGCTGCTGTGCCCCAAGTCTTTCTGGAGGGCCCAAACACCTTAAAGAAGCCAAATATATCTTGTGGGGCCCTAAGGGGACTAAATCCATTTCAGGGGTCAAGCCTGCTTTAGAGTCCCAAACCCCCTGTGGGGCCCAAAGCTGTTGTGGGGCCCAAATCCCTTTTGCTGCCCAGCCTGCTTGTGATGCCCAAGCTCCTTGTGGGGTTCAAACCCCTTTCAGGGGTCAACCCTTACTCAGGGGTCCCAAAACACCTTGCGGGGTCCAAACCTGCTGGCCTAAATCTTGGGATTCAAGCCTGCTTGTTAGGTCCCTAATTGCTTGTGGGGCATAAACTCCTCATGGGGCCCAAACTCCTTGTGGGACCCAAACGCTTGTCTGGGCTTGGTAGGCCCACAGGCCAACTCTGTGGGTCTGAAACCCCTTGAGGGGCCCAACCCCCCTGTGGGGTCCTAATTCAGTTTGGGGTCTAAGCTGTGCCCATGGACCCCAAAACCCATGTAGGAACCCAAACCCCTTGTTCGGCTCACACTCTTTTCAGGGTCAAACCTTGTTCATGGGTCCCAAACCCCTTGAGGGACCCAAACCCCCTGTGAAGGGCAAATCCCTTTCAAGGGCCAAGCCCGTGGGGCCCAAATCCCTCAGAGATCTCAAACCTTCTTCTGGGTTTGGCTGGCCCACAGACCGACCCATGCCTGTGGGTCCCAGACCACTTGAGGGACCCAAATCCTGTGGGAGGCCCGAATCCATTTTGGGATCCAAGCCTGTGGGTCCCCAAACCCCACGTGGGATCTGAATCCTCTGAGACATCCAAAACAGTTTGGGAGGCCCAGCGTGGTTGTAGCTCCCCAACCCTTCATGGGATCTGAACACCCTGAGGCATCCAAACCCATTGCAGGGTCTCAGCGTGGTTGTGGGTCCCCAGCCCCCTGTGGGATCTGAACACCCTGAGACATCCAAACCCATTTCGGGGTCCCAGCATGGTTGTGGGTCCCCAGCCCCCTGTGGGATCTGAACACCCTGAGACATCCAAACCCATTTCGGGGTCCCAGCATGGTTGTGGCTCCCAACCCCCCCAAGTCGGTTTCGGGGGTGCAGGCCTTGGCCGTGGGTCCCCCACCCGTGTGGATCCCCTGTGTCTCCCCCCTCAGCGTGCCCCACTCCCGCTCTCCCCGCGCTCTGGGGTCGGGCCGGTGCCCGCCACCCCAGCGGCCCCGTTCGGGCAGCGCCCCCGGCGGGCGGGGCGGGGAGGCGGTGGCGGCGGCCCTGACTCAGCGC
>VXAA01002714.1:304343-315393 GCA_013399115.1 Anseranas semipalmata | reverse complement strand
TTTTTTTTTTTTTTCTGCAAAGCAACACAAAGTTGCTTTGCAGAGGAAAGTCTGCATTCAGCTTGCACGCAGATTTGGGATCCTTCCACCCTTTGGGATGCTCCCCGGTTGGAAACTAAGAGCTTGCAAATCCCGGAGTTCTCCCACGATACCCTGGGAGCTGCTTCGAGGAGCGGCGGCGCAAGCGAGGGCGCGCTGGGAAAGGTTTCCTTCTCCTGCCTTGCGCGGCTGCGTGCCCTGCCCCGTGCAAAGCGCGGATACGGCCCCAAAATCGAGCGCCGAAACTTCTTATCCGTGTACTCCTGCACAAAGCCGCGGCGTCTCTTTGTGCAGCCTCTTACAAGCAGACCGAGTGGACGCTGATAGTGGTTTGGGTTGCCTTCCTCCTCGCTGGGCTAAACAAATGCCAAGGCTTCTTAAATCTAAATTACTCGAAATATTTACTGTTGATACGTTGTCCAAGAGGAGGATAGTTAAGGCATTAATTCTTCGCATTCCTGCGTACTAGGGCTTTACCCTGCAACTCGCTGCGCACCAGAAATGGGACTTAGCAGATTCGCTTCCCTTCCCTCCCACTAGACCCCCCCCCCAAAAAAAACTTTAATGCTTGAAAAAAATAAAAAAGGAGGGAGAGAGAGAGAGGGAAAGAAAGGAATGCACATCTGGGCTAAATATTTGTTAGAAAGTATTCCCAGGATAGTGGGAGTTCTGGTGCCAGAGAGGAATTCCTGCGGGTTTGATCCATTGCATTATGTACTTGTTCCAAAAGCTGTTTTCAGTAAAATAGATGAGTAAGAAGTCTTAGCCAAGAACAGAATGTCTTTTTTGGCAACTCAAAGGAAGATAGGATTATTTTATTTCAGGTTATGTAAAAAAAAAAAAGAGAGAGAGAGAGAAGGTGGTAAAATCCTCCTGCGCTCTGCACTGCTCGCAGAGATTTGCACCGCCAAGCGCAGAGATTTGCCTTTTTTTCACGCTGCCGTGCACAATTCTGTGACTCCTGTGCTAGGCACAAACGTGGATTGAAGTCTCAGGCTTGCGGCATCACCGCAGTTCAAATATCCTGGCTGCGGCCGGCGGTTTCGGCGACGTCGCTCCCACGGCGCGAATTCTGCAGCTGAGCTTTGGGGCGAGGATGGGAGGGCACCAGCTTTGCCCTGCCAGCCAAACCTCCGTCCAGAGGGTGTTTTTGGGGGTGTAGATGTATGTAGAGGTATTTTGTGAAAATCAAAGAAAAAAAAAAATTGCACCATCCAAAACACAGTTGGCTCTGGCTGGGAAATCCGGCTTTGCAGGTGACCTGAGCATCACGGCTGCCTCGCCGTGCAGCATCCCCGTTCTGCTCGCTTCTCTGGGAATCCTACACGTGGGGTAAAGCCCCTCACAAAAAGCTGTTGTTTGGGGTTTTTTGGGCCATAGGTAGAAGTCCTGATGCTCCCCTGGCTGGTACCAGCCTTTCCTTGCCCGGCGCATCCCCAGAGGCAGGATTTGGGGTGGAGAGGAGGGTGTTTGTGCTTGGGGAGAGCCGGCCCTGGAGGGGAAGATGAGTGGACGGACGGACGGATGGACAGCACGTGGGAGGCGGCAGCGAGCAGAAGTGGCTCCGCAATGGGATGATCTGGGCCAGAGCGGTGTCACCGCCCGGGGACTTATCTCCAGCGCCGTGACCTCGGCTGCTCCGCCGCCCGCCGGTGTCCCCGCGGGGTGGGACGAAGTGGCAGTGACATCCGCGCCCGCTCGCCTCGCCCGTTCGGCTCCCATCCCACGGACGCCTTGGAGAGCTGGTTTCTCCCTGCGTTGGCTGGAAGGTGGCGATGGAGGAGGTGTCCTTGGAGCAGCGAGCGGGTGTCCTGTGGTGCGAGCTGGTGCTTCCCAGAGCCACCCCTATTTATTTTTGCGGAGTTTTCGGTCGCTCCGTGCGGACGAGGAGGCAGCTGGGCTGAGCAAACCTCCGCTTCGGGCTTCGCTTCAGACCCGCACCACGGATTTGGAGATTTCCTTCGCTCCTGGTCATTTCTTAAAAGCAACGGGCGACAGAACAGGAGGCAGAAAGGAATGGAAAACCAAGGAGATGCGAGGTTTTGGGGCGTCGTGGCTGCCCTCGAGCGCCGCTTTGCCACGAGAGGGCTCAGCGCAGGCGCCAGGTAGGACACGCTGCCTCTGGAGGGCTGCCAGGGCCAACTTCTCCCCATCTGCTTTGGATCGAAGCCCGAAAAACCCAACCCCTGGCACAAGCACCTGCAGCCCCAGGGCCGCCGTTCCCCACCGAGGGACAGAGGGGATGGCTGGGGGACCCGGGGGGACAGCAGCCCGCTGCACGGCCCCGTGGGCGCACGTTGCGGTGAATGATTAACTTCTTCCAACCCAGGAACCGCTCCATCCATCCATCTTTAACCTTTTAGGGGACTGCCGGCTCCCGGGAAGCTGTTGGTAAACGTGATTAATGAGCGCTGGGGCTCTGGAGGCACCGCGTACGCGCCCATCATCCTAGGTGTTATTGTGCGGCGCTGCTGAGATATTTAAAATCCCGTCATCAGGAGGTTTTGAAGTCTGTGCGGTTTCTGTGCCGTCTGTGCTCAGAGCTGTCAGTTGTTTTTTTGTCGTTTTTTTTTTTTTTTTTTCGAGACAGACTTAAATTAACTTCAGACATGCAAAAGAGGGTGAGAAAGTGATACGGTTACGGTTACGAGGAACAAAATTGGCTGGTGGGAGAGTTTCACAGGAGGGTGCGAGGACTGGGTGTCCAGCAGCATCGTGGTCCAGGGACGTTGGGGCTGTATATCCGAGTCCTCCCACTGTTATCTGAATTTCAGGGATGCTTACTTCTGGTTTTATTGCAGGGGTGGCAGGGAGCATCTGTGCTGGCTCCTCCTTGCTGGAGGCGGTTTTGGGGGAGCCCTTCCCGCGAGCATCCCAGCATTGGGGGGCTTTGATATCCGTTAGCCCGGCGGAGGCAAAGTCTGTAGCTCTGGTGCAATTTCAACCCTCAAACTTTACAAAAGCAAAGGTTAAAACACGCAACAAAGTCGTCTTTTTTTTTTTTCTTTCTTTCTTTTTTTTTTTCTCGAGATGAGCAGTGGAAAAGCATGAAGGATATTTAAGAATCTAGGCAAGCACAGAGCTCCTTTGTTTTTAATTAGCTGCATTGTTTTTAATTGCTACTATGCTTGATACATAACCCAGCCTAAACAAGAATAGCTTATTGAATGGGGGACTGACTATGAAAGGCACCGTGAGGAGAAGGGCTGTTCTTCACAGTTGATATATTTGTATTTCAGTGCTTCATTTAATAAGTCTGTTTCCCCAGGGGGCTGTAGCAAGTAAATCATGCCAACAGATTGTTCTCTGCAAACTGGCTTATTTTTGTAATTAGCAAGATGTTAAAGCTGTAACTGCACAGAAAGCGATCTGGGTAAGGAGTTAACATAAAAGAATTAGTAAGCAAAACGTAATACTTATTGTTTGATAACATTTGTGTTGATTGAATTGGTTTCTGGACAGTTGGTTGTCTGCGGTAGTTGTTTTTTCTGCGGCGTCTTAAAACAGGAGAGGAAATCGGGAGCTGTGCGCAGGGGTGGCAGCAAGGTGTGTTTTTTTGGGGGCACCTTTTGGGATTCACACGTGCACGGCCAGACTGAGCCGGTGCTGAAGCCTTGCTTGTAATTGGCATTATTTCCCTCGCTTTATAACGCTTTTCTCCCTTGTTTTCCAGTTATATGAAAGATACGGCGTCACCATGAGCGGGGTGTTGAAAAGGAAGTACGAAGAGCTGGGGGACGACAGCACCTACTGCTCCTCCTCCTCCTGCTCGCCCCTGTCCTCCTCGGCGTCCTCGGGCTGGGACTCAGATGAGGAAAGCTCCCGTGGAGAGAGCAAGCCCGGCTCTGCCTTAACACCCAGCTTCACCCGTGAGTGTCCCTGCCGCCCGGCGCGGGGTCCCCTCTGCCTGGGCGCACCTCCACGTCTGGAAGTGGCCGTGGTGCCCTCTCCCTGTCCTTGCGCTCATTTATCTTGTCTTTATAATCAGCCAGGGGAGTCTTCCTCAGCCCATCCTCCACGCGTTTGTCATTCACGTGTAACTTTTTTGCCCAAGTCCAAATTTCTAGGAATAGAAGCCCATAGGACGTGGGCGTGAGAGGCATACAGGTGCCTCCAAGGCAGTGCTGTAGGAGCATCCACCATCCCTCAACCTGCTCTCAAGCTATTCAGTAGGCAAATTTGGAACAGACAGCAAAGCCCATAATGCTGGTTTTTAAAAATGATTAACCAGTAGCCTAATTACCATTTCAGAACCCGTTTCCTACGTAAGGTGGGGACTTTGCCAAAGAACACGACATGTTTGACATTGCCTCCGCTGTCAGTACAGATAAATGCTATTTTGTTTTCCCAGCATTATCAGTTTTGAGAGCTTTTAGGAAAACATGCAGAAGACAAGGTCATAAAATCCCTTATCTGCTGTGCAAAGGGGAAAAAAAGACAATAGGGGACCATCTTCACGGAGGAGAAATGGTCCAACCTAGTAAATTATGCTGAACACCCACTGTATATAGCAGTTAAGGTCCACTTAGCAGACATACACAAACATGCAGTGGTCTGAAAAGGCTTTAGAAGTCTTGTAATAATAAAGAGTCTCATTCTTGCTTGTCTTCCCAGGTTTGGTGACAAAACAATGAACTTTTTGTATTCTCTGGCTCAATTGGAAAAGGGTCAGGAATGGAAAAACAATTTGGGGGGGGAAGGAGAGAGAAGCAAATGCCAAAGTGCAGCAGCTCAGTCGCTAGATGATCGCTGTGGTTAACTTGCCTTTTGATAAAGAGCTGATGTTTTAGAAGATTGAATCAAGGTTATTATGAAAAAGCAACGCACAATGCAAAGATAGCATCAAAGCGACGGCAGAGCCTGGTTTGAAACCCTCAGCTAGTGAGCAGAAGCTGCTGACACAGCTGGGTGAACGCTTTTTTTTTTCTTTTTTTTTTCATCCGAAACCGAAATGCTGTGTTTTGGCAAGCGAGACCTGTGAAACGTGGGTGCAGCTAACTGTCCAGTCTTGCACTTTCCCAGCTCCGCCATCCGAGGAGCTCAGCTCAGTTCTGGCTCTGCTCTGGTCCCGTGCCAGGGAATCACCCAGCCCTTCCTGGCTGCTTTTTCCCATATTCCCACCCACGCACTAGCAGAGAATGGAGCCAAAATACCCAAACACTGAATTTGTGCATTGCTGGTTCTCCTTCCTGACGTGCAAGCAGCGTGCAACCCCTGCTGCTGCATTTTGCATTTGCTTTGTGTAGCTCGTGGAAACTCACTGGCTCTGAAATTGCCCTGACCAATTAGTCCACCCCCACTTGTTATGTTTGCCTGTGCAGAACCAGGTATCTCTGGAGAAGCTCTGCTCTAAATGCTGGGTAGCGTGCTTCAGCAGTTTAAGATAAACCAGAGTCATGTATTGCCATGTTTACCCTGGGATCACCTGCAGAAAGATTAACATCTTTGCAGCTGCTCTTCAATGAGTCTCTTGAGAACAAACTATAGATTCGTAGTTCCTTCCAGTAGATGGCAAAAGGAAGTACCAGAAAGAGCCGTTTTGGCTTCTTTCTGCTCTGCCACAAAAGCCAGAGCCACGCCACGCTGGAGCATCGGTGCCCCGGCATCCCGGGAATGGACGGTGAGGTGCTGGCCGCGGGGCAGCAAGCAGGGTGTCGGGGTTTGGAGCAAGACAGGCACGCAGGGTGGTTCGTTGCTTGTTCGTTCTGCTCTGCTGCACGGGAAGAATAAGCAAACGAGTGTTTCCTGCGGGAAGTCATGCGGGAAGGAGAAGCAGCAGCCGTTTCTTCGGGTGAATCTGAGCAGTGACTCTGATGCAGCAGGACTTGGCTTAGTTTCCTCTCCATCCACTTTCCACCTTTAGATCCTAAAACACAAGATGCTGTGACCTTACCCTATCATATCCCTGTTGCAAGAGCAATTACGAGCCCTGCCCGTTTGTAGTATTTTACCTCCATCTGCAGGATGGCAGTGCTGACCGTATGTCCTTTCCCCCCCAATTTTTAGCCACGTCCATCCTGAAGAAATCCAAGCGGCTAAAGAAGAACAACGTGGAGTTTGACCGGGTCACTGTGTTTTACTTCCCGCGCTGCCAGGGCTTCACGAGCGTGCCCAGTCGCGGGGGCTGCACGCTGGGCATGGTGAGCAAGCACAGCTCCTCCCGGCAGTTCACGCTAGCAGAGTTCTCGAAGGAGCAGGAAAACGTCCGTCGGGAGAAACTGGAAGAGAAATTGAAAGAGGAGAAGCTGGAAGCCTTGAAATGGAAGGTGAGTGGCTGGGTTGGTGGAAGTCTTTTTTATTTAGGGGTCTTTTTTTAGTGTTGGTCTCTCTGAGGCCTCAGGGCATCGATCCTGAACCTTCTGGGGGTGTCTGAGAAACACAGGCTGTGTGGGATTTTCAGCTCAGTTCTCTGCCCTTCAAAGGTGGTGGAAATGATGCTGAGCTCCCGCTGTCAGGTGTCCACCAGGTTGTCAGGTGAGACCTGGAGGAGACGCTGTGCACCCCGCGGTCTTTGGGCTCCCATGTTTGACACAGATTTTGATCCCGCAGGTGGCCACCATCGGGGCAGATCTTTCCTTTCTCATTTCTCCTGAACTGGGCTGTTGATAGTCACTGGCTTGGTGTCCCCAACAGTTCCCTAATGCTTTGCCCATTTTTTGCCCACAGCTAACCATGAACGGCACAAAGGAGTCGGAGGAGGCCAACCAGCTCACTATCGAGGACATCTCCGACGATGACATTGACGTCAGCAACGTGGACCTGGAGGATGGCTTCTTCCTCCAGCCCTACCCTGCCAAAAAGAGACGTGCGCTGCTCAAAGCCGTGGGGGTGAAGAAGATCGACAAGGAGGAGAAGCGGGAGCTGCACAGCATCCGCCTGTCCCGGGAGGACTGCGGCTGCGACTGCCAGGAGGTCTGCGATCCCGAGACCTGCAGCTGCAGCTTGGCGGGCATTAAATGCCAGGTACTGCCCTTGCCGGGCTGCGGGGCGGTGCGTTGTCCCCATCATGTGCATCTGTCCTCGGGGCGAGGCGAGGAAAGCTCTCGAAGATGCTGTCCAGGCTGCTAGGCAAGCCCTGCTTGAAGGCATCCACCTCCCAAATCACACGTCCCATGGGGATGTGCCAACGCGCCCGCACGGTGCGTGGCGGAGAGAGATGGACCATGTGGGATGTCTTGGCAAACAAAAGTTTTTCTCTCCTCCCGCGAGGCTGCGATTTCCCCTCCTTCCCTTGCTTTTATTTTTATTCCCCTCCTCGGTGCATATCACAACTCTCAGCGCACTCAGGCAAACGTGGGGGCATCAGCATCAACCCACAGCTGGCTCTGCAGACCCACCTGCAGATCACGGCGGCGGGGTAATCCCTGCATATGCAACTTAGCTTTCTTTTATTATTATTTTTTATATTTTATATCTTTATGGGTGCGTGTCTCGTTGTGTTTGTGGGGGCATAATCCCAATTCCGGGTGCCGCTCGCTCACTCAGTGCTGTGGTTGCATGCTGGGGTGGTGTAGGGTGGGTGTGCACAGGCAGGTGGGTGTGCACAAGCGGATGGGTGCTCCGTGTGCGTGTCACAGCCCCCCCCTAGTGGCTGCTCACAACTGGGACGTAAAGGTGCCACAGATGCTGATGGAGCAGTTTGTCCTTCATCCCAGGGAGGGGCAAAAGCTCATGATATGGATCAGATATTAAATATCATGATGCAATATATTAAAATTCACGTTTGCCCACTTACGTCTCCTTTTGGAGCGTTGTATGTTGCTTTTTTTAAAGAACTTTAAGTTTTTTCAGTTGTACTGAAATCCATCTTTTTTATGACAACCTTCCAAAGAGCAGGTGGTGCTTTTTTTAATTACTGTATTTTCTAGCCTGCTTTTAAACCCCTCAGCCATTCCTTTGTGCTGCAGGGGTGGTTTCCGAGGGTCAGGGTGAGCCAAGGGAGGCTTCGGGTTTGGGTGAGGGTCCTCACCTTCGTGTCTGCTTCCCCCCCCAGATGGACCACACCTCCTTCCCCTGCGGTTGCACCAAGGACGGCTGCGGCAACACCGAGGGCAGGATCGAGTTCAACCAGGCCCGGGTGCAGACCCACTTCATCCACACCATCATGAAGCTGGAGCTGGAGAAGCAGCAGCAGAGCAGCGAGGGGGCGGCGGAGGCCGAGCCTCCCTTCCGGGAGAGGCTGCCGCAGCTGGGCTGCGCGGCGGGGAAGGGGCCCTTGGAGGAGCGCGCGGCGCCGCTGGCCCCCGCCTTCCAGTTCAGCCCCGAGCTGGAGGCCCTGGGGGAGAACAGCTGCAGCAGCGACATGACGGACTCCTCCATCTCCTCCCACCCCAGCGAGGACCTGGAGGAGCCCTACGAGAGCCTCCCCTCCGACAAGTCCCAGTCGGACGTCGACGACGACGGCTTGGCGCGCATCCTCCACTTCAACGACTCGGATGCCGAGGAGGAGGGCGGCCGCTGCCAGGACAACCTGAGCTGTTTCCACCCCGCTGACTTCTTCATCGAGGACCACGGAGGTGAGGCCAAGCCCAGTCCCGGGGCCTCGTCCCACCTCTCCGAGTGCCTGGATGAGAACGCCAACCAGGACGGTGGCGAGTTGCTGGAAGAGGCCGCCCACGCGCGCTGCGACGGGTTGTCCTGCTGCGCCCCGGCCCCGGCCGAGCCCTGCTCCAAGAGCTACGCCGACCTCAGCCTTTCCTCTGACTCCTTGGATTTCTTCCAGTCCTTCTCAGACTATAACTTGGGACCTCTTTACAACTCCTTGAAGGAGTACGAGAACCTCGATAACTTCTCAGCGTTACAGTTTCAATTGCCTAATTTCCCTGGCTTCCCTCAAACCGGAGATCAAGGCTCCTGTTTCTTGGAGTCTCTCATTGGTTTGTCCGAATCCGTTCCCGAAACCCCGGCCCCTTTCACAGACAATCAGCTTTTGGAGGATGCCATCAAGTCATCGCTGATGGAAACGGTGAAGGTGTGAAATACCCGGGTAGCCGGGGACAGGAAGGACCAGCGGCATCGGGGTGCCGAAACCAAAGCCGAAGAACGGTGGGACAGGCAAACTTTCACCGACAGGATGATGTGCTATGTGAAAAGGAAAAAAAAAATCAGACTTTCTGAGCAGACAAACTATTTTTGGTCTTTATAGAACGTGGACGTTTTGACATACTGCAGCTACAATCAGTTCTCTTGCTGTTTGTGCAAAAATTTCTAAACTTTCGTGATCGGGTGGGAGGGAGGGAGGGACAAAGACTTTCAAGTATGAATTTCCTTGTGTTTTGTATGCAAAGACCTGTTGAGAAATGCTCCTTGCGAACGTTGCCAGTCGTACACACAGCCCCTTCTAGAAACGTCTCAGTGTTGCGGGAACTTTTTAAGACAACTTTTGAAGCTGTATTTATTGTGAAATTTTGTGATTTGCGTAAGAGCTAGCCCAACACACTCTTGCGTTTAAATCCGAAAAGGTTTACAGAAGAGATCCGTACACTATATACATAATCATTCTTCATCTATTTATTGCAAATTCCAGAATTTAACTAGCCACCGAAGCTTGAACTAGCATGAAACCTTATTTAAATTGGTAATACCTCAGATGTATTATGTGTACAATCATATTTTTTGCATAATATATCTGTATTTATTTATTTTCTACCTGTAGTACATGAATAGCACTGTGGTTTATCAATGACCTGGAAGGGCAATGAGGTCTCTAGCAGCACATGTCCTAAAGATGACCCTGTTGTTTGAGTCTGGAAGGTGCTGGCTGTTTGGTCTTCACGTAACATTTCTACACGAGCCGAATGCAGGCGGGTGGGAGGGGAGGGATGGGGGAAATGTTCCTACAGCGTCCTTTGGTAGCTGACCATCCTTTCTCAGACCTGATAGCATGAAGGTGTCTGATATCCGTGACACCGCTGTGGGGAGCAAAACAAGCAGCACCCTCAACTGTTGAAGAAACATGAGCTAGCTCTATTTAAACAACAAAAACCACCAAACCCTTTTCATAAATTATTTTCTAATTTATTTAATTTCCTAAGGATTTGGCCATGAGATCTTTCGCCATCACTTACGGTGCCTGAATACGCAGAGGAACTGCCAGCGGGGGGCTGGATCCAGGAGGACCTCTGCAGCCCCCGGGCCTTTGGAGAGCAAAGCGAAGGGCAGCAGCACCCTGCTCGCACCCCTCAGCAGGCGCTCCTTAGGGCTCCCAAACGCCGGGGGCATCGCAGCTCCAAGAACTTGTGGGCCAGACTGTTCATCCTCTTTTTTTATAGGTAAATTGGGTAAACCAAGGAAGGGAGATGGTTCTGAAGGTTGTTGGGTTATTTATTGTTCGAGTGAGCTTGCAGAGGGAAGGAAAAAAGAGAAATCAGTGTGTTTAGGAAGGCTATTAGAGTCCTCCTTGGCTTTTTGTTGTTTAAATCAGCCTGAGAACGTGACACTATTTGGCCATGCCATGTAACTGGACCCAAAATCCGCATGCCAGTGATACACTAAGTGCCTACGCCAGCAGCGTGAGCGGCCGGGTATCATGATGGAAACCCACAGCTTTACATTGAACCCCCTCCTTGCAAAGGGTGTGCAGCCACCCAGGCTGGGGGGAGACACCCCAAAATGGGGGTCTGGGGACCTTTCCCTCGGCTGAACCGCTGATATCCCCGCCGGCAGGGATGGTGCTGTTTGGTACCTGCCATCAGACGGACACACCACGCCGCCCTGCCAGCGATTTGGGCAGCTTCTGGCGTACGAATATCGCAAAGGCTGGGTTTTATTATTATTATTATTAATAATTATTATTATTATTTAATTGTACATCTTCTCTGGTATTGAGCCGGTCAACCTTGAAGCGTTGCTGACCCACCGCGTCCTCCCGCAAGGCATCGCCCCGGGGACGTCCCCGCGGGCAGGAGGGCGACTGTAGGAATACTACTGGCAGATGGAGGATTTCCTGGATATATATATATATATATATATTATTTTTTTGTTGTTGTCGTCGTCGTTTCTTTCAGCTGAA
>VXAA01002714.1:270955-304261 GCA_013399115.1 Anseranas semipalmata | reverse complement strand
GTTTCTCTGCATATATATATATTTATATATATAAAATATATACATATATTTTATATATATATATACACACTTTTTTTTTTTTAAATGAATGACGGGGATTGACTCCTGCCTTTGTGGATTTTTTTTTCTGTAATTTATTCATCTTATTTGTGTTGGTGCCAAAAAAAAAAGATTTTTTTCTTTTTTTTTTTCAAGGCACTGAATTGTAAATATATAATTTTTTTTTTCTTCTTGATATCTGTGTAAAAAGTTGCCTGTTAAACAGTTTAAAAACTGGGTATTTATTGACACAATCTGTAATTATCTAATGTATTGATTGAAACGCTTTGGTTTCAACATAGCTTTATTTTAGCTTTCTTTGTGTATATATTGTGATTATGTTGCTTAAAGGTACAAGTTAAAAAAAAAAAAGGCTTTATTTTTACCTTATCCATTTGCATTTGTTTAAAAAAAGAAAAAAGCATATTTGTCTACAGCTGCTGTCTCTCATTTCATCAAAGCAATATGAAGAAATTTCCATTACACTTTCAATAAAAGAATTTTGTTTGAATATGGCAGTGTCTTTGCCCTTCTCCTTGCTCCTTCAGCATAGCTGTTTGTTAATTTTTATTCTGTACTGTGGCTCAGAAATTTGGATGATGGGTGTGTGAGCTGTATTGCATGTCACAGCTGTTCCCTTTTGGGTTTGTTTTTTGCTTTTTTTGGACCATTTTTCAAGCGAATGGGTGTCTCCTCGCCCAAGGGTTCCCACCCCAAATAGTGAGATGGTAGCAGCCTTGCAAGGGGGAGGGCTTCCAGGTGGCCTCAAAGGAGTCCCCCATGTCCGTCACCTGGTGTCACCTCGATGCCAAAACGTACTGGGGAAAGCTACCCAAGCCCCAGGAGGTCCTGCAGGAGAAGCTGCTGGTGCAACTGGAGATGCACGAGGAGTGCCCCAAAGTGCCTCTGTCTTTGCCCAGGGACGGGTCTCCTTGCAGAGTGCAGGGAGAGGGAGGGAAAGGCGTCAATGGACATCCTTAGGGTGTGACATCCCCATTTCTGCAGCTCCATCCAGCTCTAGATGCTAAAAAAATCAGCATTTGGCAGAGCACCTGAGCAAGGAAATGGGAAATTGTGGTTGCATTGAAGCCCAACGAAGTCCTGGCACAGGGGGTTGGAGTCATCTGGCCTGAAGGTCACCAGGACGAGGCCATCTCCTGAGTTGTCCCGCTAACAAAGCTCTTGCTGCAGGACCTTCCTGGTGGCTGGTGCCAGCTCATGGTGCGTGGCACTGAGGTGTCCACAGAGGGACGGCACGAAGTGGGAGCACCTGTGGCCCGGAGTGTCAAAATATGGGTGCTCCCTGCCTCGCAGCATGGGGCATGCCGGTCCCCCTTTCAAAACTTAACCAAAATAATACTTTTTGGCTTGGAGGAAGCCAAAGGAACCCGGCATCCCAGCATCTTCACCCACAGCCAGAAGGAGCGGCCGGGTTCGTCAGGCTCTTCGTGCCAGGAGGAGATCACAGTTGAGTTGAGCGTGAGGCAGGAGAAGCCCTGCAGGAGCTTCCCTGGTTTCATCAGCATCACCTCTCTGCAAGCCTGTGGCACTAAAGCAGCAGCCACTTCGCTGCTTCTGCATTTGTAAAACAAATCCGTTTGATTTTCTTTTCAACTTCTGTGCCAAAATAACGTGCGATTTTTTTTGTTGCTGTCGTTGCCACAGCCCTCCTGCTTTTTTACCCCAGCGGGAGCCTCCCGTGGCGCTCGCCTCCCTCGGCGGCAGCCTCCTTGGCAGGGCGCGTGGAGGCCAGCTGACTTTCGGCTCACGGCGGGACGGACGTGCCCAGAGCCGGTGACACACGGCAGTGATTCACGCCCTGCGCGGCAGCAGGCGGTGGTGCTCCTTCAGTGAACCCAATAAATCCCAGAGCCACGGCTCCAGCCTGGGCCGCGCGCTCCCCACCTTCCTCACCCTCTTTATTATCGATTTTTTTTTTTTCTTTTTCCTCCATACAGCCACCCTCACTTGTAGCACCCAGAGGCACGGAATTACTCATCGCCTGCTTTCGTTTCATTTTTTTTTAAGTTGCGCCGGTGCCTACAAGAAGAGTTAAATCGTGCATGTGGCCACCAGACAGAAAGCATTTCTCCCCGGGTCGCGGAGCAGCCTGGAGACACGGGCTGACTCATTTCTCGCCCAGAGCTGGCACCAGGCAGGAAGGAGACACCCCGAGGCTTTTCTCGGCAGGAACAGCTGTAAAATGATAAATGGGATGGACTTTATCTCCCACAGGGAAAAAACACCCCACGAGCTGCAGGGGAAGGCGAGTGCAGGGGTGTTGGCTCTGCAGCAGCAGGGGCATTCCCATAGGGCCAGCTCCTGCGTGCCAATGGCTTGTGTCCGTTCCGGAGGTCCAAAAAAATACCTTTTCTCCTTGCTTCTCTGACATGGGAGAAAAAGAGAGGTTTACTCCAAGCAACATGGCACCAGGGGTAGGATTGCCCCAGGTCTGCAGCAAAGGCAACAAAAAGCATCCTTGGTGGTTCCCTCACTTCCCACTGGCTTCCAGACCTCTGCTCCTGCATCAGGCCCTTTCTCCACATGTGCATGTGTTTTTTCCATGGAGTTGAGCAGAAGTTTGCAGGTGCTGAGGTTTTAACTCAGACCTGGAGATTGGCTTGGACTGCCTATAAAAAGGCACTGCAGAACTCACAATTATTGACTTGCTCCCATGAACCACTTGAGATTAAGTATGTCAACACTATGGGATGAGAAAAAAAATATACGTTCAGCAGTTACGCCTTATTCTTAGGGGTACTGGCATCACAGAAATCCTCATCACACCGCAAGGGTCCCATAAGTGTCCTCTCCACCACATCAACCAAAATTACATACCAGCACAAAAGGTGTTTGATTTCTGAACCATGTGAGGGCACCTCTGTGGTCATCCACCTCTGGAGGAGCTGCAAGTCCTCAGCATCTCAGGAAATGGGTGATGTTAAGCGCAGAGAGGAAATGTAAGTAAATGTAGGGCTTTAGTGTTTTCTCTCTAGAAAACAGTGAAAATTCTTCTTTTGCCAGAGGGCTGGCTAAAGTGAACATTCAAATAAGTCCTTAACAGAGAGAACTAAATTTTCTCCTTCACAGCTACAACTATTAGGAGTTTTTAATACTGCTTGATCCACACATTTTCTTCAGCTTGCTTTGTATCGCTAAGTGCTGCGGAGTGAACAGCAGCATTGCCACCTACTGGGCAGCAGCTCAGGCTCCAGCTGCCTCCTTCTCCCGTCTTCCCAGCTGGGAGAAGCACTTCTCCTCCTCCACAGGACCAAGTATGCTGTGTATCTCACTGAGATTTTGTATCAAATAAGATAAAATAAGGCTTAAATGGTCTGCTTGGGTCTGGAGGATGGGTGAGGATGTTCCATCAGGTGCACGTGTCCACAGCTGGAGGAAATTATGTCCAGAAGGTAAATGCTCAAAAACCCCCATGGATACACCCACGTTGTGGTCAGGGAAGCTGGGTGAGGTACCAAAACACCCGAGGCTGGATGTGCCCTGAGGCCATCTCATCGATGGGTGCATGAAACCTGCAGCCAGAGCTGAAGGAGGAATATCTGTGACTGGAAGAGCATGGAGGCTGCAAAGATCTCCAGGCCAATCCAGCTGGGGAGGCTGAAAAGCTTGAGATGGCCTGGGGACCTCATTCTCCAGGGACCGCATGAGCCACACACCAGGGTAAAACATTACAGAAGAAACCTGCCACCTGAATAGCATCCCTCCAAAATAAACACGTTCTACTGAGATACACTGCATTGGAGACTGCTAGCTATTACGCTTCCTGGGACATAAATATTTGGATACTACTTTGGAGTAAATAGAGATGAGAACTTAATGGTCTTTAAGTGCTTTTCATATTCAAAGCATCCCAAAGTGCTTTCCAGTAATTAGGGCTAAATAGCTGACAGGAGATGAGAGAGCCCATTGTAGCCATACTTCCCCCCCAGAAACATCAATTTTGCTCCCAAGTGAGTGGGAAAGGGAACAGTTGGGTGACAGAGCGATACAAATTTGACTAGAGATTTGGGGGGTTAATCTGAGAAAGGGTAATGGGCCCAGGGTAGGATTTGGATAAGGAGATGTCCATAACCTGAACATCTCCATCTAGTTGTGACATGACAGGGCTCCGTTGCCGAGTGTATCTCTGTGTGACCTTAAAGCTCTCTGCAGCCAGGTTGTGTTTGGGGCCATCTGAGATGATAAGGGCTATGGAGACATCTCCATGGGGCTGGTGGAGATGACACGGGACCTCAGGAGACGTGTGCTCCTTTGAAGCAGCAGCAGGATGGGGTGGAATGTCCTTAGGCATCTCTAGTGGCACTGACCCTTACATTTGATCGCAGAGGTGTGTTTCACAGCATCTACAGTGTTACCAAACTGCTCAAGGTATTGTAGCCAGTCCTGCACCTCACCAGCACACCCTGCACATGGTGGGACCAGCCCCAGAAGATGTCTCCTGTAGCCACGGGTATCTCCTTTTTCCGCTCCACCTAAGGATGCGGGGAGCACCAATTTTCCAAAATCTAGTTGGTTTTAGCTGCATCCTTACCACCCAGCACTGGAGACAAGGTTGGGAACTTTTTATATGAGCCTTATATTACTGTGCCCAGTGGTGTTTCCCCCATATTATTGGATATTATATTGCTGTAAAGCCTAGTACCTTCCCACAGGAAAACCCATGGGAAGCACAGCGTTTTCCATAGGCTCCCAAGGTCAGATTACAGCTTTGCCCATGGTGCTCAGGAACAAGTCGCTCTTACAGGGCTCTTGGATACTGAGAGGGCACGGAGGAAGCACCGCGTGCGTGCTGCCAGGCCGCCACCTCCCTCTTATCCTACGCCATAAATCAGGGTTGAGCAGCACAAGCTGTTCCTGTCATTGGAACCCGGAAAGAAAGGCTCCTCTTGGCACCGGGGACGTGATAATGATCCCCAGCAGTCTCCAGCACGTGGTTCTCCCGCTCCTGTGGCTGCAGCGTGATGTTTCTCCTCCTGGCTGCTGCAGGGACGGATCCAGGTTGTGCAGGAGAAGGGTTTGAAGGAGGTAAGTTCAGCCTGGCTTTTGGAGCAGGCTGTGACAGCAGGTTTCAAGCACCTGATGGCCACGGCTGCCCCTTGGAGAGCAGGGCCAGTTGTGCAGCTGCAGGCAAAAGCAGGGAGAGCCCTGGACTGCTGCCATGTCAGGGCATGAACAGGGGATGGCTGTGACATTTTGGGTTGTGTCTATTAACCACTTAAGCACCGCCGAGGAACAGCCCTGAGCGTGGGAAGTTGCTCATACATGTGGTTGAATTGCTAACGTGGTCCTGGAGTACTTTTGGCCCAAGGAGCAGCACCATCCCCAAAGGTCCCTGGGCCTGCTGGACAGAGGCTGATGAGATTTTGGGACCCCATGTGACATCCCTAAATCCATCCATGGCCCAGGCACGGAGCACGCAGAGATAGATCCAACCCCAGGCATCAGGCACCCCAAAACCAGCAGGGACTGCTCTCCTTCACCTCTCAGCATCTAGGTAGGTTTTGGAAGTGTTTTGAGGGGCTCCTTTGAAAAACCTCGTTCCCCAAAGCCTCTGATCAGATACAGTCAGGGCAAGACATCAGCCAGCAGCTTGCTTCCGTCACTTGGCTCCTGAGTGAAATTTAAGAGCTATTCCTCCGTCATTGAGCGAGTCTAACAGATTTAGGCTCCTTCAAGAAGAAGTTAAACAGCTGAACTTGATATCGCAGCAGAAATCACACACACGGTCCTAAAAGGAGCAAGAACCACTCAGTAATATTAAAGGGCAGGAGAGCTTATTCGTTTGTTTGGCTTTTTTTCCTTGTCAGAAGAGGAGAATTGCCAAACTACCGAGCGCAGAGGAGGCATTGTCAAGGGCAGTCCGATAAAGCAGAGAGCTACAAACACAGCTGGGGCTCCAGTCCTTTTGCAAGCCTTGAAGAAAGCGCTGCTGGTTTCGTTTTCGCTTGCGCTCGCCGCAATAAGTGGGGTTTATCTGTTTGCCAATCAGACCTCTGGGTAACGGCAGCTAAAAGCAGCTCCCGGTTGCTTATCTGTGTGTCTGCGAGCAAACACAAAGGACAGAGTGCAAGGCTGTATACATGCCATTTTATCATTCTCAGCCCACAAAACTTCTTTAGGAGCTGGTGATAAGCGCAGCAAGTATTCCTCCGGTTTGCCAATGCCCTCTAGTGGCTTTTGGCGAGCAGAAACAGCGTTCCCAAAAAGATGGGATTTTGCAAAAATACTAGTACGTCCCTTAGGAGAGGCAGGGCATGAGTGGATTGAAATGGAAAAAAAGCTAAATCAAAATCCTGCATTCCCAAATGCTCGTCCTCATATCGGGGGGAGAGGGAAGGTTGAGGGAAGCCCCACGTACTCCTAGAAGATGGTATCGTAGTTCATCAAAAGACAAACACTGGTTTCTCGTGCTTTCTTGTGCTTCCCTTCACCAACCTTGCTGTGTGCCTAATAGGAGCATGGCTTTTGTTTGGAAATATTAGGTGCTGTGGGTGAGCTTGCCCCGACCACGTCCACCGAGGGCTGAATTCACACATAAACAGGGGGTCAAAGTCACTGGGTGAAATCGCTGATGCTTTATTACAACCTCAGCCAAACCTGGCTGATAATAACCCAAGAAGGGATGAAGAGGAGGGTTAATGAGCAGGGAGATTTTGTTCCAGCTCTTCCCATCTTAATGCACAAGTTGATCCTTCTCTTAATAACCCCCGTTATTCTTCATGGTCTGGAAAACAAGAAAGAGGTGAATTCAGCAGAGAGCCAGAATAACTCGTGCCTCCATCCCGCACCAGTGCTCTGAAGAAGGGCCTGCTCCCAGCTGGGTCAGGGCACTGCTCTGCCCACCCATCCCCACCCAGAAATCCCAAGTTTTACCGTGGCATTTACAAAAAACCACCCCCCTGGGGGTGGGAAGCGGCTGCTCCTTGTGCCAGACATTATTCCTGGGAGCACAGACCTCTTTACTCAGTCCCAAACCTACAGCTGAGATTGCACAGTGCGGCACTGCAGGACTCGCATTTGCAGAGATGCTCTATATTTGGGGCATGTCCCATTCAGACTGCATCATACACAAGCCAGCTGATTCCTTCAGTGTTTTCCTGCAGCAAAGTTTTGTCTGGATTAATGGCAATGATCATATTTTGGGCATTTGGGAATTTTGCCCTTGGTCCGCAGGGAAAAAAAAAAATCAGCTCTAAGGCAACAACTCCTTGCTTACAACTGTTTGACGGCACCAAAAGTAGCACCAAATATCCTGATTTTAGACCTGCCCAGATCTCCCAGTTCAATTCCTAATGGTTTAATAAGTGGAAGGATCCAATTCCTCTGTGATGGTTCTCCCTTGCCTTTGGGGGAGATGTGCCAGGTTACCTCGAAAGCAGCAAGCAACTTACGGTGTAGATCCAGTCCGTGTAGGCTGACACACGTGTGAAGACTGTCGGCTTCTTATAGATGTTACAGTAAGGAACTAACCCAAAACTGACCACCCCATGGACTTGCCAGCAACCATCTTTGTAACAGCTGAGAGGGCCCCCGGAGTCCCCCTGGATCAAAGGAAGGAGGGGAACATATTCAGCCAGATTATCCAAACAATTTAGGAATGACGGGATAGGATTAGGGAATACCAGTTAGTTAATCACTGTTTGGTACATGAAAATCATGTACCAAATCAGAGTTTTCTTTGCTCCCCAGTCAGCCTGCACACCACCTCCCAGGATGCTGCAATCAGACCCACTATGTATCACACACACAAACCATACACACCTCAGGAAGGGCTGTAACCCTAATTTCCCTGCCCCAACACCACCATTGCAAATACAGTCTATTAGGCAGCTAGTCCAGGGCACGCTGCTTCACATCCAGTCCTTCCAAGCCACGTCACCTGCACAGCATCTCTTAAAAAATCAGCACACTCTCCAGCTACAAGGACTTATATATTCATATATTTACATAAACAAATATGTTGCATACTTGTTCATCACTTTTAAAGGCTCTGCATGGCTGTTTTGGCCAGAAAGTAGTGAACACAGGCAGAAGGAACGTTTATCTCCTGTCTTCACATGCCAAACCTCCTTGCCTTGATGCTGAGCTCATCTGGAGCCCCTGGGATAAAGGGGGGTTCTCAGCACCTTCTGTTTCCACCTAACCCAGGCCAGACAGAGCAGCTTGGACATAGCCCAGACTTGCAGAAACCTCAGCTAACTCTGTAGGCAGAGCAGGTGGGGAGGAGCAGGAAGGTGATGAGAAGGGCTAAAGCATGGGGAAGCACTGCCTGGCATGGGGCACAGGATGGCAGCAGCACTAGAGGAGTCATAGGGCTTCCCCACAACTTCATCCTTTGGAAGAGGACAGAGGGGGATCACCAAAACCTCAACTCAGGCCCCATGATCTGGCCAACGGGATGTGCTGCTGGAAGAAAGGGCAAAGATCCCCCTGAAAAATCACAGGGGAGAGATGCACTCTGAGAATTTGGAGGTTTCCACTCCGCTGGCTTCTCTGTGGGGAGATGGAGGAATGTAAGCAACCTTTACTTTTCTTTATTAGAGAGGTGAGGCACCAGCATAGGCTGCCCAGAGAAGCTGTGGATGCCCCATCCCTGGAAGTGTTCAAGGCCAGGCTGGATGGGCTTTGAGCAACTTTGTCTAGTAGGGGGTTGGAACTGGATGGTCTTTGAGGTCCCTTCCAACTCAGACCATTCTATGGTTCTGTGATTCTATGATTCAATGACTCTATGATTCTATCTGATTTAGAAGATATTCAGAAAACAAGCAGCGAAGGGACCAGGATTTGCTGGAGAGCTACTTCAGGTCGAGAAGTTACAGAAACAGATCCCAGCTGAAAGAACAGCAAGGCCAAAAAGGAAGGAAGGAGAGAGAAGCGGAGCTCAAAAATCCTCTGGTAATGACAGATCTTACTTTGCATCCAGACCTCACACCATCTCCGCCTGCACAGATCATAGAGACCTTTGCCGCAGTTCCCCACCAGTCTTCCCGGGAGCAGATTGCGTGGTCGACCACCGGCAGCATCACCTCCTGCAGCCTGGCCGGGCTGCTGCCACCAGCTGAAAGGATGAGATTTTGGCCCAGGAGCTCCAGACGTTATGGAAGGAAGCCCACACCCCTTCTCGTGCTGAGTCCAGCCTTATCTGCATGGCTGGTCCCTCCGAAACCAGGAGGGACCCTCAGCACGCTTCCTTTCCCTTTACTTACCACTAACCAGCCCCCAGCCGGTAATGTAACAGGGATAGTTATTAGGTAAAATGTCTCCTTCAGCGGGAAGCAATCCTATCTCAACAAAGCCATTGTCATAGGCAGGAGAAGAGAGGTGCAGCAGGGCAATGTCTTTGCTGCAATAGGATACAGGTAGAAGTTTACTGGAAATCCTGATGTCCTCACGCATGGTTTGTCACTTATACAGGTCTCTAGTCTCTGGCATGATGGTAGCCATGCGCCTTGCAAACTTCATGAATTAATCCTTAATTCCCATCTTGCAGGAGATGGGAAAATATGAGCAATTACGAGAGAAGAGGACATGGTACAGACTGATGAAGGGCACAATCCCCCCCCAAAAACTCCTACTCCTTTGGAGGCACCCAACCTCGGAGCGAATTGCAGTGGATCCTGGGCAGACAGACACCCCTGAATCTGCTGTACACCCTGGACCCTGCTATGAGGCCTTAGCTTTTCCCAGTCTTGGGCAAAACAGGACTGAGGTCACCCTGGTAGACACCACGCAACACCTCTAAAGGGGAGGTCATTTGGGAAACCTCCACTGTGTCATCTTCCAGTGCTTGCCAAAAACCCAGCCTCACTGAGGACTGGACTGAACATACACGTAACCGCTAGCAGGGCAGGGTGCAAAGAATCATTCAGCCATTTGGCAAGATTCAAAATAATTACCCATTGCCAATGTCAGAGGGATCCCAGCCATCATGAATGAAGACTCTGTCCACATCAATGAAGTACTCGGTGCCATCCAACTCCAGGAGATTGTGCTCACCCAGAGCCACTCGGTAGGTTGCTCCCAATGGCCTAAAAACAAATCACGAAATAATTAATGTCAGCACTGGTCCCCACCAGTAGCTTTGCACTGTAGTTCCTGCGCTACTGAGACCTTCCACTATTGTAATAAATACATAATAAATAAAGCACCTTCCACTGGAGGATTTTCAATGGATTGCAGCAAAACAGTCTCAGGAGTTAGGAAAATGCTGCCTCCAGATTGCTGGCAAAGAAAGTGAAGGTGCAACATCAGCTAGCTGCAGTGCTGAGCTCAGGCTTGGATGGGAGCATTCATTTTCCATCTCCGCATCTGCCTGAAGCAGAGTGTGAAGGATCAGCTTGTTACACTTTATTGCAAGCACAGTCACTAAGGCATGGGCAATTAACGATGAGTGTTCGCGTACTGGTGGCACGCTGGACTGTTTCTGTGGTGCACGGTCGACACGCTGCAGAGCAAAGCTCATGACATGGCCTGTGAGCTGTGAAATGGGTGCTTCTTTCTTCCTTTCCATCTCCGTGCAGGTTTCTCAGGATGCAAACCCATTTGAAATGCTCACATTAATGCAAATGTACCTCCTGTTATGTAAATCAGCAATCAGCTTGATTTCCACTCCCAGGAAGTCAGCAATTATGCGTAAAATCAAGGTTAAAGCAAAGAGAGCTTTCCAGTTCCCTTGATTAAGTGCACAGCGAGATGTCCAGCTGTGGGGAGCTCAGAGGATGAGAAGGATCCGGTCTGCAGCAAGAAGGAGGAAGAGGATGGGAGTTTTAACACTTTTTATCTCACTCACATGCTGAGGCAATGGGCTGCGGTCATCACCCAGGTGCTGCTGATGAGGGTTCCGCCACAGATGTGGCTGTAATATTCCAGGGAACTGGCATAGGCGATCTGAAGTGATACCTGCATCAAACAACAAAATATTTTGCATCCAGGCCGTGCAGAAATGGTGTGTGCTGCTCTGGACAGTGGAACGGCTCCGTGTAAGAAACCTGAAAAAGAGACCATGGAGCTTGAAACAACTGCATGCCCACCCATCTCCTGGCCTCCTCCAGGCTGAACGGCAAGCAAGGAGCCACCTTCAAGGGCTTCTGTGAACGAAGAAATGAAGTTTTGTGTTTTTGTTTTTTTTCCAATCAAATGAACTATTTCAACTTTTCCTCTTATGGAGCCACAAAAGACCATTGGTGACATCTGAGTATGAGAAAAGCTGACCATCTCTGTACACGTTTTAAATAGAGGTTTATCTTTATCATGCGCAAGCAGTAGATATCCATATTTTCTTCTATAAACTTTTATCCACATTATCCCAGACCTTTTTTTTACATGGTATACATCATCTTCTGCATTAGCTGGCTTTGCTCATTGCTGTGTTAAGACATTGTAGGTGGTTGAAATATGCCCACAAAGGGTTCTGATTTTGGTTTCTGAACCAAACTGATTTCAAAGGAGTGGAATGTTCTGCTTAAGCCAAGGCTGGCCATGTCACACCCTTTCACTGCAAGCAAATCCTGCTTGCTCGTTAAGTGGAAAGGTTATTAAAGTACAGATTCACTTTGATAAGTGACTCTCTAAAATCGTCACCAGGAGGTTTTACCTTGTGTGGACTAGGAGTTTCACCCAGGCTTGGTGGTGGCAAGTTAAAACACACCTTCCCAAGTGGGAAGAGCACCCACGTCCAAGCAAAGCTCTGATTTGTTATTTGGTGCTTTATTTTCAAGTGTAAGACACCAGCATTACCTGCCACTTCCAGCTGTTTGGTGAGGCTTCCTGGCCTCCAATTACTCGCTCTGTTAGCACTTCCTTGGGAAGAGCATCTCTTGGGGGACTTCCAGAGATTGCCCCTAAACACACACAAAAAGATTGCAGTTTGTCATGTGGATTCCTAATGGGCGTCAGGCATCTCAGGTGACAGACTTGTGCTGCACGGGGCTAAGCAAGTCTCAAAGATCAAGTGATTTTTCCTGTGAAAAAAGAAGTGGTGGTTAAAGATGCTGACACCAAGGTTGTCATCTTTTTTCTCTGTGTTTATTTCCAAGCCAAAAGGAGACTGCAAAAGCTGGAGGGATAACACTGCAATCCTCTTCCAACCCCAGACTCCCGAACACACAAGCAGGTCACAAGAACTGAAGAAAATGGTTATTTTGGAACATCCCCATAGCTCAAACTAGCACCTGGTGACACGGTGATCACTCTCTATCCTAGAGGCTGTCTTTAAAGCCTTCATGGTTGAAAAACACCACGAGCAGTCTTCCAGACTCAAAGCTGTCATCTAAAGTCAAATTGACTTCTGTTTCCAGAAGTCCCTGCTACCCCACCGTAATTGCCAGGAGGTCATGCATGTTCCTACCAACCCAAATCCCCTTCCTTCGCGGGTAGGTTTCCCTTCCCTCAGAGAACTGTCAGGTCTTTCTCATGGAGATCTTGTTCCCTCAACAGAGAAAACCCCATTCAGTCAGAGTAACTAGGTCCACATTAGGTTTTGTGCTGGCAAGATAATTGGGGATTAAAAACAGATATGCTGTAATTTGTACTACTTAGAGGTTGAGAGGTTCACCCTTTCCCAGCTCAAATAACCCAATTACAACTTACCCAGACAACTAAGAAGAATCAGATACTGAAGCATCTTGAGTGAACTGGTAGCAATTTTCCAAGCAAATTCTTTTTATACTAGTATATCTGATAAGAAGCTGTTGTCTAAATTCGTGATTAATGTAACCAAGCTTAGAACTTGTTAAACTGATCAAAAATGTTCTCAATATAGAAAAAAAACAAAAGGGAGTAAGAACCTGTTTAAGGTACAGCCCAAGGTTACCCAAACACCTCCATACTGCATAATTCCCACTGGGTCATGGAGCAGAAAAAAAAAAAAAAAAAGGATAAATTTGGAGTGCTCTCAGATCAAGCCAAAAACAAAACAACACAAACCCAAGCTGAGTAAGCCAGTGCTTCAGGCTAGTAATTGTTGATGCACGTGTTGCATTCCCTTCTTAGAAATTTATCTGTCTGCCCAGCTGCCTGCTGCTCCACGTAACATTAACTGATCTTTGTCAACTAGATAATAAGAGCATTAGCAAACAGGGAGGGTGGTTCAGCTTTGGCTGGACGTGTTGATCCGACCTTGGCTGGACATGCTGATCCCTTTCTCTAGGAGGCTTTTCTCCTCCCTCCTCCCTGCTGAATGTGTTTCCCTCTGCCTGCCCCCAAATGCTGGCTTTCAGTGGCAAAAGGGGAGGCAGAGAGCTGGGCTGTGGTCAGAGGGGAAAAGAGGGTAAAACAGGAAATGTTGCGGCTGGCAGAGAGCTGGGCTCTCTCTTAGGAATGGAGAAGGCCCCAGAAACAGGGGTAGTCCAGCTGTCTGTGGCAAGCAGTGGTCCTTGCAGGAGGAAATGCTGTTGTCTCTCCAAGCAGAGGTGCTGTAGGTGTGAAGGAAGGGGGCCAGAGGAAAGCACCCCGTGCCCTGCCAGGTCAGGGCTGCGGGTTGCCAGCGGGACCACACGCCAGTGTACGGGGATGGAATGGAGCTTGGGAGAGGCGGTCGGCACTGGTGCCAAGACCTGCATCCCATCTTTGAGAACGGCCCTGATGAAGAACATGTAGAAGTTCTTCATCAGAAGAAGAACTTCAGAAGAACATGTAGAAACATTTGCAATGGATAACGTTGGTCTAGGGGGAAGCATGTTTTCCTTTGTAAAATCCCCATTAACTGCAATCCCCATAATCATTTCATACCATGGAGCATGATGACTTACATACCTTTAATGGCTTAGGTCAAGGTAAAGCATGATACTGTCTTCACAGAAAACAGTTATTTGCAGACAACTTAAAATTATCTGTCCGAAGTGATTAATGAAGAGGCGTCAGAACCTACCTCTTTCCCAATTCTGTCACCCAGTGGGACCATTCAGTTCTGATTTTATAAAACATGTTGTGTTTCTACTTCTACTTCAGAAGTCAGTGAAATCTCAGAACAGACCTTCTCATAAGATTGTAATTTAACAGAATATCTCACAAACTTTTATCTGCTAGGAGTCATCATCCAGGAGTGATCCAATCTTACATTAGATATGCCTTGGAGCCACCTCAGTTAACATTCATCCAGTCATTTTCCTGACATCCAGAGTAAAGCTGAATCGCTCCAAGCAGTTGCTGGCATCTATCTAGGAGCATAACAGATGCATAGGTTCTTCAGTTAAACAAAAACTATGTTCCTACCAAGTCAGGAAGAAAACAAAAAATCCCTGTAGCTGGTGGAAACCCAGAGACTTGTTTCATGATAAGGTGAAATCTCTTTGGGACACACAGACCATCAAGGGGCAAGCAGTAAACCTCACCTTGAACTTGAACTGCAGTCAGAGCCCAGCTGTCAGCTTGAGAAACAGCTGGCATAATCCCATGCGCAGCGCAGACCTTAATTTTCTCTCTGAGCCAATTTTACCCAACTTTCTACTGAGGAGTCTCTTTAAAAAGTAGGTCCAGGGTTCAGTAAGCACCGACCTCAGCAGGTTTGGGGCTAGACCTAACCAAGTGAAAAAGAAAGAATTAAGGAAACGAACTAGAGAAGATAGCAAGGTTCATCCATCCAGGTATGCTAAGGGGATCTACTGTCCATGGAATGGATATGGTAGGACCAGGACTTTTCCCATATCATTCCACCAACTCTCTTTAACAAAACCTTTCTATTTTACTGGAAGCCATTAAAAGTTCATCATGATACTTCAGCACTGAGATCTTTTTTAAGTCATTGAATGCTTTTTCCCTTTACATCATAGATCATTTTTAGCTTCCAGTTAGTTTTGGCCGGAGTCAGAACGCGGCCTCCTAGCCAAACAGTCTCTTCACTCACTTTCACTACATTCATCTTCCTTGTTAGACCTGGCCACCTCTCTTATTTTCTATTGCTAATTTATTATTCCAGAGATTTTGTGTGTTCCCTACATACAGTTTTGTTGAAGAACATTGTTGTCTGTTTATTCTCCTTTTGGACAACATGCCATTTAGCTTGAGTAATTGTTTGTCCATAATCTGTACTCTACAGCAATGCACATGGCATCATACTCATTTTGCAGCTGAGTGGCTTTGATGTTGGGCTGTGCTGTAATGCCCAAAGGAGAAATAAATTACACTGAGGATGATGAATTACAGCTGTTTTCTGAATTCCTCCACTTCAGACATTGTTTTAGTGTAGAGCTCCAGTGGGACTGTCTGTGTTTTGCTCTGTGCTCCACATATATGCTTGGTGAAAGCTGTGAACCTACCGGTCATATGTGAGTGCAGAGAGGGGAGTTTGAGCACTGGGACCAGGAAGCTGTTCCATGTACAAGCACTTGCCAAGGGTGAAAAACCTTGAATTTATGAGTTAAGACTTTAATTGTAAGGGAAGGAAGTTAAAAAAAAAAAAAAATGAGATTGGAGTTAATGGCAATGAGGAGGCTGATTAGTTTTTGGTATTACAGCAGTACCATAGAGCTGCAATTACAAAATTTGGCTTGAGATGCCAAAGTCTAGAGCTGCCATCCAAAATGCCACATTTTGCCTATTGCTAGATCTCAGAGACGGGGGCTATGAATTCTGTTTCAGAACATGCACAGTCCTGGTATCAGAGTGCAGGATTCTTGCTCTCTGAAGGACCATCTGAAGCCAGGGCCATCTCAGGGTTTCTCACAAGTGTAGGCAAAAATGAATGTCTTTGCTCCATGTCCCCACCAGGAAATAAAATGGACTGTCCTTCATACCACAAAGCCAACTCAAGTGGACTTGTTTGTGTCCATAGGGCAAAACCTTTTCATAGTCCCATGTTCCCTGTAGAGCGTGGTCTGTCATCCACACTAACCTTCCAAACCACATGTAAGAGTTGCTATGAGGTATATGGGCTGGTGCAAACTGGTGCTATGCTAGACTGTGTTAACATTGACCAAAATTCTACTGTGCTAACATGTGCTAACTTTCAACTGTATAGACAAAAGAAGGACAATGTCTGGGTCGATGTTCTAGCAATGTTTATTTAATCAGTATATAGCCTTTTTGTTCTTGTTCTTGGAGCATAACAATTAAATGTTTTGATGCCTACAGCATTTTGTGGGTGAGTACATTATTTTATGAATGATGTAGGGTGGTAAGGATAAGGGCGATGTGAGGGATAGGGTGGATGGTGGGAAAAGATTCCAGAACTGTAAGAGAAGATAAGACGATCTGAGTGGACTTGATGGGGTCCACTGGAAGCTACCAAGCACAAAGATGAGGATATAGTCATCTTTCAGGGAGGCCCTAAAGCACGAACTGACTTCCATCAGAAGGGTTTACTGTGCGTGTTTACTGAGCAGTTTTATGTTTAATCTGCTCCTCAACTCTTTTCCTAAGCTTCTGCTATTGGCCATTGTCACTAGGATATTGGCTAGATTGATCTTTGGCATAACACAGTTCAGCCCTATATATAAATATCCTTATTTATGGGGTGATGAGAATTAGAAGAGAAGATAGAGGAGTTTTGAGGGTCTGACAAAGGAGTTAAAGCTCTACCCTAAAGCTTAGTGTGAAAGGCATGATTTTTGGTGCTGAATCTTCAGTAGAGACAAGAACCTGTTTGAAGGCATCTTCAACAGCATTCTTACGCAGTAAGTCTAGGTTTTCAGTAATTATTATGTGTACTTTGAGTGTTTTACCTGATTACCTGATACAATTAAATCCACTAACTCTTTTTTTTTTTTTTTTCTTTTGGGGGTGGGGTGGGTTGGTTTTCTTCTGGCTGACTGAACTGTAGTGCCTAATTTTAGTAAGCCCCAGGTAAGTAGAGTAGCCTGCAGCTGGGAGGCGAGAGAAGACATCTGAAGGAAGTGACCTTCCGTGTTTTGTGCTTGTCAGCTTTAGATCAGCTCACTATGTCTCCAGAAATGAAACACATTTATTTTTGCAGTGCAAACATGGAGGTTTCCTTTCTTCTCTATAGCAGCAATTCAACATAACGTCTCTGCTCAGGACAGTATTAAGCACACTGTCAACTCCAGTATGTGCTAACGTAAAGCACATGCTGCTCCTCTCAACAGAGATTATTTTAAATGTATTAAGTAGGACTAGAGAAGATTCCTTCCAAATGCAAGATTTAAAAAGGTGATGTACACAGAGTGCTTAATTTTTCATTATTATTTCTCTATATTCCTTTTCTTCCATACCTGAATTTGAGTCGCTCAACATATTGATAAACTCATAAATGCTCCTGTCATATCATCTTTTGGCAACAAGTTAGGATAACATGAGTGGAAAGCCTTTTGTTATATAAGTAAAAAAGTCTTTGGGTACACTATCCTGAAGACTGATAGAAGCTTGATCTAATGTCCTGTTCTTAAAAAACATACTACAGTGGCTTTAATCATCGATAAATGAGGATAAAGAGACACATTATCTTATATTCCCTGTTTTTATTGCTACAGCATGAAGCCTTTATTTCAGTATGTGTACTGTGTATTATTGAGCTGTAAAAAAGTATTCACGGTACCTAACAGCTAATTTGCTACACCACACCATTTATCTCTGTACCAGGGAGCAAATCTTTGAAGGATTTTTTTTTTTTTTCATCTATAATACATCTGAGTCAAGAGAAATTCTTAGCTAGAAGGAAAAATAAAATCAAGTAATGGGAAAACTTTACATTTCAGTAATGGAAATCATAAAATGACATGAGGTAATGCCTGTACATTCACTTTAATGATAAAAATGTTTATTAAATTTAATTGATGCTTAATGATGCTTGCTGGTAAAGAAGAACCTTGCAGTACCTTATTGAATTATATTATAGCAGTGATATTGCCTGTTATTATCTCCGGTTGATGGATCTTTATCATGGAGAACTTCAGGATATTCCCAGGCACCACAGACTTTGAGTTTTAGGTCCCTGGGATGAACCTTCCAGCAGAGCAAGTAGGCAACCGTGACTATTAACTTGGGTAGCAAAGATCATTTGAGAGGCATTCTGATACATCCCTTCTCCGTGTTCACCATTGATAAAAAAAAAATCCAGACTTTCTACAAAAGTGATATGGTCAAGTGATGAAGTGATCAGTGAGTTGGTATACTGACCAACTCCATGCTCTGCATCTTCAGTATCGCCTAAGTACATGCAGCTATAAAACCCAGAATGCCGAAACAAGCCTCAGCATAATTTAAATCAAACTCATGAAAGGCCAGCCCAAGTCAAAGCTAGAACTGCAGCCACTTAGTTGGCTCAAGGGGAACTTTTCTGCATTCATCTCGAGACCCAGAGCTCCTTCCACACCAATGAACTAAACAGCACCAGAGAACAGGTTTGGCGTTTTCCTTTTGTTGTCTACATTGTGAAACTGTTTACACAGTTCTTGGTGTGGTTCTGCCCCATGCCAGCTACCCACAGTCTCAGACAATTCCTAGTCACAACTTGGTGTATAATATGGGCTAGGAACAAATCCAATAGGCTACTGGGATGCACACACTCTGGCTTAGAGAATGAAGGAGTTCAACCATACGAACCTGAGCAGTGTTTTGCCACTAGAGCTTAGGAACAAATAGTGGGTTCCACCCATTGATTTACTAACAGACTCAGAATGAACTTTTTGTCATCTGAGACTCTGTTCAGATGTCTCCTTTGCAAGCCTGCTGTTGATGTAAAGTGAAGCAATTACTCTCCTTGCCCTCAAGTGTGTGATAAGCATTATCACCTTTTTGAAAAATTTGGATGGTGCAAAGAAATTGAGCAAGCAAGCTCTCTACTGGACAGGGTTCTGAGCCATGGTAAATGAAATAATTCTGATGAGATAACCTGATTGAAACAAGATGGTAAGCCAGTCTTCCTAATAAGGTGAGAGGATTACCAATAATAATAATAATAAAAAATAATAAGAGTTTCTGAAAAACGGTGCTCAAATTCCTTAAATCCTCAGTAGTTTTCCAGCTTCCTCTGTTCTTTAATACTAGCAAATAGATATTAGGAAGCTTGCTCTTAAACTACTTTTTAGCTTGGTTTTGATATTTCCAGGTAGGATGTTCACCTGCAGCAGAAGCAGATTCTAATTGGAATCTCACTTCTGCCCTGAGAAATTCAAGGGAAAGGACTTCAGGACAACAGAGGCTCGAACTGAATAGTGCAACTGCAGGATATGACGCTGTGTACCTGCCTGTCTGGAGCAACAAACTTGACAGCATTTCACTAAACATGTGTTGATACAGAAACATGAAAAGGAAAGAGAAGACAGCTTTCACATCTTGAACAACAATTCAAAAAGTTTGTTTTGGTGCTAAAGGCTATGTCAAGTCAAAGTCCTCAAGCACAAAGCATTCTTGAAGAGCTTGGGATGACTGAAGGTAACAAAGCATTGTGAGCTTTAAAGGAGCTAAGGCAATGGCGGTACATTGTTCTCTCTCTGGAGAATCAAGTGATAACTCATTGAAAGTGGTGAATCAACCGAGTCTTTTGCAAAGTGTAAGAATGTGGTTTAGGCATTGTAAAGGACTCTACAAAAGGGTGCTATACTTGACAATTAAATGAAAATGAACAGGAAGCTCTCAAGAAAGCAGTCCTGATAGCCTTCAGCATCTACCAAAGCTTAGAGAATTGTTTGAGATGATAGCTGACCCTCTTCCAAAATGGCATTGAAATCCTGACAAAAGTTGTGCAAACTGGAGGTTGGACTAGATGATCTGAGGTCCCTTCCAGCCTGAGTTATCCTATTAATTATTTTGAATGAGTGTTCATAAAAACAATGCTGTCATTCTCTACACACAGAAGTCTTGGATTTGATAGAGATAAAGCATTGCTCAGGAGTGTAGTCTTAACCCAAACAATGGCAGGAACGGCTAAGTCCATCAGAGCAGAAAAAACACTTCCATAAGTTATAAACAGTCTGTCGGAACAGTCGTGGTCATGTGGCACTTGAAGAGCCAATGTCATAGAATGGTTTGGATTGGAAGGGACCTTAAAGATCATCTAGTCTAGTTCCAACCCCCCTGCCACAGGCAGGGACACCTCCCACCAGACCGGGTTGCTCAAAGCCCCATCCAGCCTGGCCTTGAACACTTTCAGGGATGGGGCATCCACAGCTTCTCTGGGCAGCCTGTGCCAGTGCCTCACCACCCTCATGGTAAAGAATTTCTTCCTCATATCTAATCTAAATCTACCCTTTTTTAGTTTATAACCATTACTCCTTGTCCTATCACTACACTCCCTGACAAAGAGTCCCTCCCCAGCTTTCCTTTTTCTCCACACTGAACAACCCCAACTCCCTCAGCCTGTCTCCATAGGAGAGGTGCTCCAGCCCTTTGATCATCTTCGTGGCCCTCCTCTGGACTCGTTCTAATAGGTCCATGTCCTTCTTGTGCTGGGGACCCCAGAGGTGAACGTAGTGCTCCAGGTGGGGTCTCACAAGAGCAGAGTAGAGGGGGAGAATCACCTCTCTCGACCTGCCGGTCATGCTTCTTTTGATGCAGCCCAGCATACGGTTGGCTTTCTGGGCTGCAAGTGCACATTGCTGGCTCATGCTGAGCTTCTCATCCACCACCACCACCAGGTCCTTCTCCTTAGGGCTGCTCTCAATGAATTCTCCATCCAGTTTGTATTTGTACTTGGGATTGCCCCGACCCAGGTGCAGGACCTTGCACTTGGCCTTGTTGAACTTCATGAGGTTCACATAGGCCCACCTCTCAAGCCTGTCCAGGTCCCTCTGGGTGGCATCCCTTCCCTCCAGCACATCGATCGCACCGTTCAGTTGGTGTCATTGCCAAAATTGCTTAGGGTGCACTCAATCCCACTGTCTATGTTGCCGACAAAGATGTTAAACAGCACCGGTCCCAACACAGAGCCCTGAGGAACACCATTTGTTACTGATCTCCACTTGGACATTGAGCCATTGACCGCAACAATTTGAGTGCGACCATCCACCCAGTTCCTTACCCACCAAGCGGTCCATCCATCAAATCCATGTCTCTCCAATTTCAGGACAAGAATATCACGTGGGACAGTGTCAAATGTCCAAGAGGATTTAGACAAACCTGAATCATATGCTGATAGCTCCCTGGCTCCAGTCACTGTTCTTTCTAGCTTTGTCAAAGTATCTCAGACTTCGATTAGGTTGTCCCATGTGCCTATTTGAAAAAAATAGAGAACAATCAATCTTCTCAACATGAAGTTACCATGCTTACCTATAAAAAGCACTAAGAGAAAGGATAGTCGTAGAAAATTTTGAAATATTTGCAGTCAACATACTTCTATATGCAAATCTATAAACAATAGGAAGTGTATGAATTTCTTTAGGTAGATGTTTAACTTACTTTATAATGTATTGATGGACAAACGGATGTCCTTATACATATGACATCCACACATTTATAGCTTCAGAGTTCCTACAGTTTTACAGATTATGTTCTTGCCAGTTCTCCTGCATACATCAATGCAAAGTCAACCATTTAAAGAAGAGACAAATCAGGTACCAACCACGTGAACTGTTAAGGAAGGAGGAAGTTAGCTTTGGAGGAGAACGAGTTTGGCTGTACTTTTCTCACTGTACCACAACTCTTGCATTGAATCACAACTGCTTAAGTACCTAGCTTCTGCTCATAGGATTAAACAAAGAGTGCTTCTGCAGTTAATCAAGTACATTTGCTTAAGTGCTGAATGACTTTAAACTCTGTCAGTGGTATGTGCTGCTGGAAACCTGCCAATTCAAATCCCTCTCTGGAAGACAGATGCTTACATTTCTCCAATCTTCCATCTGAAATGTCAAAGTTGATATTCTTAATCTCACCCCAAAACACTAAAAAAAACCATGAGCTTTACTAAATGCTCAACGCTCCCTTTGTGAGATAGTGACCAAGAGAATAGATTGGTCATGACAGCTGTTAACTATGTTGCTTAACATGATATACAAAGACATCTATACTATGGTGATGTCGACAAATAAAATAATGAAGAGCAATATTCAAAAAGAGCAGCATTTCCTTTAACAACTGCAGTCTGGAAAGAATCACTTGGAGCAACTGGCAAGGATAATTTATAATTAGAGTAGCATACATCATTAAGGTATTGGCTCATGTGCTCTCCTGTTACGGGTACTTAACATAACACAAAACTGATGAGTTGGGCAAGTTCCATCAGCTGTGCCAAGGGTAATGTTACATACATGGTTGGGCTGCTCTAACAGCTTGTTGCTACAAAAAAAGTGACTTGTTATCACTCCACTCCCGGCAACAAGGTCCTGAGCTGCCTTGAGTCAGCTCTGGGACCTTTCATTTCACATGGTAAAATGATTTGATCCACTAACCCAGGGAAAAATAATTTGCATTTTTGCTCTGTTATTTCTCTGACATTGTAGAAGGCTGAATCAGGCAGGTATGGAATTGGATGGTTTTCAGAGCCTGTGCAAAGAAGCAGGTGAGACCACGTGGCAAGACACAAGGCAGGAGGAAGAGCAGGACCGTCCCACTTCAGCACAGCAAGTTCTTGAAGGGCTTGAATCTCTATCATGTAATTAGACATCAACGTTCAGAAGTAAAAGAAAATTTGCACATTTACATAATAAACTTTTTTTATTATTATTATTTTTTTCATTCAGTGCTGCAAAGACAGTCCAGTGCAGGTTGAAAGATCTGTGCAATATACTCTATATTTTGTCTTCATGTATTTAAAACACCCCGGTCACTTATGCCTGCAGAGACCTACTCTCGGTAATCAAATTGTAAAGATATCAATAAATACATAAGTTAAACAGATTCCAGTTATGAACAGTTTGGGCTTGTGGATCCTGCATTATGCAGTAAAAGTAACAACAACAACAACAAACTTCTCACTATCAGATTGATTATATAGTCCAAATTAGTTTTGTTTCATTGTGTTCTGACATATCATTTACATTACAATCTCTCATTTTAAAGCCAAACACCAGAAAGATTTAAAGACATAGACTAAGAACTTTGAGAGAGACTAGTTCTTGGTTTATATATGCAACCTGAAAACAGGTAACAAACCCAAATTTGTAGAATATAGTGGTCAACTGTTTAGAAAATGTTTTAAGATCCCCAAAATAAAAATATACTTTTTAAAGTATGTTACAGAACTTATTTGAATTCTCTTACTGACTACATTCTAGGAGAACATCTTGGGTAGAATCCTGGCTCACAGAAATAACTTAAGCTAGGCCTGACTATTTTTTTTTTTCAGAGGACTACTTACAACTAAAGCTCTTGTACTAAGCATGTGAAGTTGATATATTCAAATTAACAGGCTTCTCTTCTATTTGGAGCACCATATTTCACTATACATATAGCTTTCTTCCATCTTCACGCTCCAATATTTTCCCCTTCTTCCAAAAAATCTTGTCCTATTAACAAGTTTGCATTTTTACCAGCTCTAACTTACAAGCAAATCTGAAAACATTACATTCATTTTTGTGCACATGAAGAAATAGCTTGATTCATTCAACAAACTGAGCCTTAACGCAGTCAAATAAACTTCACAGGCGTTCTGAGACACTACTCTGAAAATCTGAAATCCACAACTATTACTTTGCATGCCTCACCAGTCCTTCACTGTAGTTACATTCCAGTTCCAAAAATAATCGAGTGGATTGTTTGTTTCTTCACCATTTTGAAGGAAAATGCAGTTTTATCAAGGTTACCACTTCTCAGCAAATCAGCTAATTTCCAGGGCTGAAAAGTTATCTAAAAATTAAAAGCAATAAACTACATTTTATCTCTACATTACAATAACTCAGATGCTTCCAAATCTTGCAAAACTTAAACTTTGACTTAAATTGTGCGGTATTTTTTGTTGTGTTTTGGAGGCTGTAATTAATGAGATACAACAATACTGCTTATCTCTCGACAAGAGACTAAGGCTTTTAAAACAAAAAATGGCAGAGTCACAGGGCCAAAGAAAATTCTGATGTTGCTAAGATTTTCAGCTTCTTGGAGTAGAAAGCTCTTTCAGAATATTTCAAATCTATTTATTTTCTACATGTGACACTACGGAAAATCCTGAAAATACTGACTTTTACTCAGAATTACAATTTTATAAATGAAATTAAGAAAAGAGAGTTTGCATATTTTCACTTGCTAGTTTTAAAAAACTTTCAGTGGAAACCTGAACAAATATACAAACTTCGAGCTTACAGAATGTTACATACTTGGTGATTTTTCCAAAACATTCTGGTAAAGGTTTATTGCTTGTTCATTACTTTTATTTTCTGAACATGAGATCTGCCACTAGACAAAAACATGTAAAAACAAAAGTAGGTGCACAAATAAAAAGCACTACATATGAACAGGCATTAAACAATATTACAAATTTAGTTATTTGAAATATTATCAGAATACATAATAAAAGCACTAACGATTACACTACCATAAGGCATGAGGGACATCTCCACTTTTTAGGAAGAGAGAGGGCCAAACTCATCATTAGGTGTCACATTGTAATGGGTGGATCAACATCATCACTGTGGAATAAAATTACCCACAAAAAGCAAACATTTATTCAACATTCATATGTAGGTATAGAGTGAATATTTCTTCTGTCCTACAAAGACTGTATTTGGGGGATACAGATCTCTGATTTTCATCAGGCCTCACTCCTTTTCTATGACCTTTTCTGGAAAAAATATAGTGATGTCTACCTATCATGCCAGCAATTTCATTAGTAGTAGTTTCATGTAAAAACAGTATGCTGGTGTGTAGTCTGGGAAAATAGTTACTGGATCTTGACATCAATGATTAAATAATATCAGTTCATACCACTGTTGTAACTTCACGGCTCTTGTCATCTTGAAGAAGGGTTCACTGACGCACACAAGAATCAAGATCTTCTTCCCTCCAACCCAAAAAGACCTAATTTCAGTGTTATCTGATAAAATAAGAAGTAATTTAAAATAACATATACAGATAACAACTTCAATAAGTATCAGAGCCTCTTATTTTCTGTCTACTGAGCTCTACCACAGAAGATAGATAGAGTAGTTCATTTTTTTTTCTAATGCAATTCCAATCTACCTTTATAATTACACCAAAGACAGATTACCCCATTAGAACAGCTATCTCAGTATCCAAGGAATTATGAATATTCAGCAAAGGAGATTCTTTACTGATTTTTCATGTGTATCATTAATTATTTGAAATGACAGGGCTAACATTATTTCTGTTAGGAATAAACAACTAGAAGGAACATGGAGGAAATCAAGTACAAAAAAATAAGAAGATGGCCAATCTTCAAAAATCAGTGTAATCCTAGAAAATGTTAATAGCAATTTCATTTATAAGAAGTGGCATGTGCTTGCTAGACATTAAAGCTTGTTATATGCTCCATATCATTAGCTGCCAGTAAAAGCGTGGATGGAACTCATATCTAACTCAATGCTATTTTCTTACACACAGATTATAAATATTTCTCAATTTGATACATTTTATTGGGTGGATAAATAAGTACAAAACTGGCTAACATGACTGTATTTCCTTTTTGTATTCATGTTCCTTTCTGGATCTTATTCCATTCAAATGACAGAAATATGATTTAAGAACTCACCTATGACAATTCTTTGGTGTTCAAAAATCAATAAATATTTTATTTTTTACCTTTTGAGGACATGACACTAACAACAATTTCACTTACTTTGTATGTAGATATTATTAACAAGATGTTGATTCAGATTAAAAAAAAAAAAACACTTTCTTTACTAAATGTTGTACATGTTAACGCATTTTTATAGTTCAATAGCTTGTACATTGTCCTTCTGACCCAGGTAGTGCACATCACACTGGACGTTAATCAACGCTGCTACCTTCTGAGAAGCTGAACCTGGCTGCTCCAAAGGGACAGACACATTTCAGTGTTCTCTGATGCACTTCAAAAGCATGTAGAAATGAAGAACAGTGTAAGAGAGATTCATGAAAATGAAATATTAATTGCAACTATTCCTGGCAAGTTTGGTAAATCTATACCAAAGGGCAAATTGTACCTGACCAACCTAATGCCTTCCATAGTGAGATGACTGGCTGGGTGGGAGGACAGCAGTGGATGTCGTACATCTTGACTGTAGCTAAACTGGTGATGTAAGGACTGGATGACTAGATAGTAAAGTGGATGGGTGGATTGTCAGGTCCAACTTGTGGCCAATACTGGTGGCATGCCTCAGGTCGCTACTGTTCAATATTCTCATTAATGATCCAGATGATGGAATAGAGTGCACTCACACTACATTTGCAGATATTACCCAGCTAGGGGGAGTGGCTGGTATGCTGGAGGACAAGATTGTTCTTCAGAGAGACCTGGACAGGCTGGAAATGGGCTGGCAGAAACTTCATGAAGTTCAACAAAGTCAAGTGCTAAGTCCTGCCTCTGGAATGGAATAACCACATGCAGCTGTGCAGGCTGGGAGGCATCTGTAGAAAAGGGTCTGGGAGTCCCAGTGAACAACAAACTGCACAGTGAGCCCTTGCATCAAATAAAGCCAACCACATTAGGCTGAATTAGCAAGAGTGTAGCCAGCAGAGGAAGCAATTTCCCCCTCTATTCAGCCCTGTTAGACTGCATCCCTGGAGCAGTGTGTTCAGTTTTGTGTTCCCCAATATAAGAAAGACACTTACATACTGGAACAAGTCCAGTAAAGGGCCACCAGATGACTACGGTACTGGAACCTAGAGAGTTAATCAGCTCACCTTGTGGTATAAAGCCACACTTTATCAGTAGAATACTTCTTCAGGCTCTATTGGGAGTCACTTAGTCACTTAAACATAGGCTTACACAGCCATTTTAAATGCCCCAGAATATCTGACACATCCTCACTGGGCTGGCACAGGGCCAATGGGAGACTCATTCTCTTCTGAAGCTTTGAGGTAACTTAATCCCAACACTATCCAAGTTATTTCAATTTGCTCATGACTGCATTACTGCTTGACTGCTACCAACGCAGTTAGCCTGCCTGGCTCCTCCATCACCTAGTGCAGCTTAAATGCTGGAACGTTCCCAAGACCTCTGTTTGTATAGGACATACCTTCGCCTTCCAACCCCAGCAGTTCTGATAGCACTGGCATGCTGGTACAGTAACTGAGCAAATAAATAAATTGCTTGGTCTCTGCAAGTCTCAGTAATATGACAAGAAAGGCTATCAAACACCTGCTACGAGTTGCACCCTAAAGCTCTGGAAACACATAAACTTTCTTTACCAGTGAACATCAATATGTTATTTATATCGAATGCAAATTCTCTCTTGTAAATACAAGAGAGAGCTTGAAACACACCAGCACAACAAAATCAACAAAACTGGATACAACTGAACCATTGTCTCTGCCTGGTGACTTTTATATCTTTATATATGCTTCTCCAGGACTGCAAGATTCAATTCTTTACAAGTCCTGCCATTTTAACAAGGTGATGATCATTTAATTTTTTTTTGTATGTTGTACATATGAAAACTCTGTCTTAACATTGCCACAGAAACAACTGCGTTCACAATTCCTGTTCATAAGCATCCTGCCCATGTCCTCAAAGAGGTATAAACAAATATGACTGAAGATCTGGACAGACATTATTTGCCAGTGAAGTAGATAATCTTGTCTGATACATAATCATTCATGACCAAATTTGGTTGCTCACACATGGGACCTAGTGCCCCTGGAGATCCCCTGGACTATTTGAAGTGAGGGCTTGCCTCCCCCTTGCCATGGGATCCGCTCTTAAGCCCCCTCGTGCCACATGGCGGCAGCGTGGCAGCTAGGCCCGTGCCCAGTCTCAGATGGTGGCCCTGATCCGGATTCCTTGGCTTGTCTTCTTGCTTGAGCTCAGACCTGCCTCGTCACTGCAGACTTACTGACGGACCACTGGACCGCGTCTGACCCCGATCACTGCCTTTGGACTCAGTCTTGACCCTAGCTTGCTGCTCTCCATGCCAGCTCCTTGTTGGTGAGCTCACTGTTAACGCTGCTCCTGGCTCACCTTGGCTTGCTGAGCAGCTGGCCGGTGCTGCCCCAGGACAGTTGGAGGGGTCGGTCTTCCTTCCAGCTTTCTTCACAACAGCTCTTGTCAGTGAAGGAGCTGACCTTGGACTTGGACGGATAAACTGCTTAGCTTAGACAACTAGAAGGGGGAAGTGCTCAAGCCCTAACACACTGCCAATGTCTGATGCTAGAGTATCACAAATTACAGCAGACAGGTGAGCCAACCTCTGGCCAGTCAGGTCAATGGAGTCTATGAGGCTGTTCGTCTGACTGAATGTAGGTGTCTATTTCAGGTGAGCAGAATAATTCCCAACACTCCAGATGTCCAGCCTAAGGCTTAAGTCATTTACCTGCACACCGCTGTCTAGCACCATTTGAGATGCAATATAGTATCTTACCTTGCTTTCAGATACTACTCCAGGAAAGTGCTAGTATCCTGTCATTCTTGCATAATATCTAACAGTCTAGTTCAGATTTCCCACGTATCCTAAGAAATCCTAACCCTAAGAATCTCAGCTTGCACAGAGAACCTGTGTTTAAGGAAATGAATTAGGACCTTAGTCTTTATGTAGACATCCTTATGTTGAACTGAACACCACCCTAACAAGCACCATTCCACCACGGACAATGATACTGGCATCAAGTGGTTTCCAACTCAGTATCAAGTTCACTTTTTTTCCAAACAGATCAAACAATAAAATGTATCTTTTGAAGTAAATTCAGCGTCTTTAAGAGATGGACAGTAACACTCTTTCTCAGGAAAATAAAGGTCTAGTAAATCATCTGCACAAGTTTGAGAGGAAATTATTCTCCTTAAGAAAATATAGTTTAAACCAGTTTGACCTACTAGATACTCTTCCTCTTAGTTTTGAAAAATGATTTTCTGTGATCTCTTCTCAATAATGCTTAGTTTTTATTCCAAATTATTTTGACCAAAACATTACTGCTTGTTTAGGTTCAACTTCTTTGATCATCTTAAAATTCATAATAGGTGTACTATTATACAAATATTTTGTATTGATAATGAACAAATAATTAATCTTCCATGAACATTTTTCATCAGTCTTCATTTTTTTAATTAATTAAACTCATTCACAGTTTCCTCTGAATTGCTTCTGAAGCTTACTGAGTTCAGATGGTTAACACTTGAAAATGTTCACTCCTTTGAAACATCACCTTTAGAATTTCCGATAAGTTCTACAGAAAACATTTCTGAAAGAAGCCAAAGATCTTTATTCACACTACACAATTCTTCTGTCATATTGAACAATTACTTCTACAATGGGTGGGAAAAATCTTCAATTATAAGGGCTACACCCTAGAAGTTTTTCTCCACTGATTGAAAGAAGGAACCTATGACTAACTCAGCTGCAGCTTTGTATACTATATCTACATATCTAAGCATATTTCAGAACGGTCAGCACACATTTCATCTATCAACTTTCATTTACATAAGAACCTTCAGAAGACTGATTCTGCAAGCAAGTTGTAATTGCTAAGCACACAAAGAGCTTTCAAAAATAAGCATTTAAAGTTTACAATACTCTGCAGAATCTGTCAGTTACATGTCACATTGTTTTAGTTCCGTTATCCTGAAAGATAAATTACATTTCTTTCAAAATTAAATTCTGCAAAAGCAAAGACCTCATATAGATTTCATTGTGTGAAAATGCCTTAACAATGCATATTTCAAATAGCTTAAAACTTTGTAAAAGCCAGAATATATTTCTAATTACTTGCCAATTGTCATGTTTTTAACTTCACATTACCAATTAGCTGTTTTATATAATGTACTGACTTTATTATAAAAGGAAAACCCTCTGTCGACAAAGTATTTTGGAGAATGCCTAAAATTTTACTCTTGGCCATTTATTGATGATACTACAATCCTATTTTCAGTGTCTAATAAACAATTAACAGAATAAAATTTAAAGAGAAAGATTTGAAAACATATTTACTAAGAAACTTGACAGCAATTTTCATCCACAAGTTATGGAGCAGCCAGTTTTGACTGCATCAAATTGCAAATTGGTAACCTCTGTACAGTGTCGTGGATGTGACCATACAGTCCTCTCCATATATTTCTGGAAAATCCTTTAAATGCAGACTGTTTTCTGTATAACACAACCCATGAGGGAAGAAGAATCATGGAAGGAAATATAGGAAGAAGAGACTTGAAACTCTTCTTAAACTGATTGTATGTTTTCCTCAGTAGGTCAGGATTTGCCTTGTAGTAGAGTAATCTGTAAGACCTGTTCAGAGAGCCTTTTAATTCCAGACTGCTTTGCCTCTGGCATAATAATTACATCAAAGTAACTCCAAAGTTGCAACAAAATGTAATTAGACCGGATGAAACAGTTTTACTCCCTGACCACTATTTTATTTTTCCACTGTACAAAAAAAACCCATAAACATTCTTCCTCCTCAGAAAGAGAAAGAGGTTTGGATTTGGATTTGGATAGAAATATCCACTAAAAAAATCAATGAATTTTCTCAGATTTTATATTAAACAAGAAAAGTAATCCAGATAATAATAATCTTAAGTACAGCACACCTTTGTTTTTGCATATTTATATTTTCTTTATTTGGCTGAAAGCCTGATGATCTCATTTTACTTTTTAAATAATGAGAACTTCTGTCTTGTTATGGATAAAATACCATTTATACACTGCCTCTCTAGATCCAGGGGATATTTTCAGCATTCTGTCAAGTGCTTCAACATTTTTAACCACTAGCTATAAAAATATTCCTATATAACATCATTAATTAGTCCCTTCATTTTTTCATGTTTCTTTTGTTTTCCAGCTCTAAAACAGCTTCACAATCTAAAACGCATGTATATGTATGTATATGTATAATTTTATGTTTATCTACACTCAATTATACCTGTGGTTTTATTGCCCACTTAATCGTCTAAGATCCTTCTGCAATTCTGGAATTACTCCTCATTTTTACTGTTCTGAATAATTCCATGATATCAGTATACTTTGTCATCTCACTGCTTATCCCTTTTTCCAAACTTTGGGGAATATGAGGAAAAGCAGGGTCCAGTCTTGCAGTACTCCATGGATGATCTTCCCAAGCAGTGATCATTCACTCCTATCTTCTGTTTCGTATCTTATAACCACTTACCTAAATAAAGATATCTTATGGTATGGTTGCTTAGTTTCCTTAAATTCCCTTGATAAGGCTTTCATGAAGGACATTTGGAAATCTAAACAACCAGATTACTCCTTTCTGTATGTTTGTTAACCCCTTTGGGAACTCCAGTACATCTGCCAGACAGGACATCCCTTTATCAAAGGCATGTTGACTCTTCCCAAGAATGTAATACTTAGGTACCCACTAGAACTATTGTTTATTACGGTTAGTAGGCGTGCTATCTCATTCCTGAGTTCCTTTAAAGAGGTTGGGTAATTACCACTTAATCCTTCAAACTGTTATTGTTCATCTTGGCTGTTAAATAGTCTCTTTGACATTCATCTTAAATTAAGACAGATATTCTGACAGGTTCCCTACAAAGAAAGGTTTGGGGATGGAAACCTCCTCACTGTCTTCCAAAGTGAACACAAATGCAAATAATTCCCGTTGAACATTTTGGCTGTGGTCTTATATTTCCTGGGTACTCCTTTTATACTGTGATCAGTCTCTCTGGCATCTATTTTTGGTATGCTTGAAGAAAGATGTATTTCTATTTATTTATTTCTATTTATTTCTAGTATTTGTAGAAATACAATGATATGGCCAACTCCATAGTGCTTCATTGGCCCATCTGTTATAAAAGACATTCTGAAGAAAATTTAAGATATATTTGTGTGATAATGTTCCCAAATATATGTAGCAGGAAACACAGAAAAATGTTTAAGACAATTTTATTTTTTTCTGAATACTTATGTGCCCTTCTAGTATATGCTCAATGAATACAATGCACAGATCTGCAGTCCCACCTTGGAGATAACACAGGAAAAAGTTACGTAAAAAAGTCTCCTAAGAATATCCTGGTCTTTCTTTGGAGAAAAATGAGCCAGTATGTATGGCTTTTGAGCATAAATAGCTGTTGAAGTGACAGGGAATTTAAGAGTTTCACTTCGAAGCCAGGGCAAAAGGATGGAAGAAACAGCTTTTTTTACTGTTGTCTTTATGCATCGCACTTGAACCACAGGAAGGAATTACATGGATGGATCCTTTGGAAAAATGACATCTCAGATATTAAAGCAGTAAGTATCAATTAGTTTAACTAAAACGGATGTTTTTATACTGGAATGAAAGTACTCATGCAGGAAATATAACTGGCACCTTAACTATATTAATATAGTAATGCTTCAAATTACTACTATTACTCCGAAACCTTTCAGAACTCTTCTATTATTGAAGATTAAGACCAAAAAGGCAGAATCGGAAGAATTCATCCTAAGAAAAGCGAAGTGCAACAGATATGAAATTTCAGGGGGAAGGGAAATATCACCACTTCTTAATAATTACCTAACCACAAGGCTCCGTAAGCCTTGAAAAACAGCAACACTGGATCATTGATTTGTTTCTTCAGCTCCAAGGCTGCAAAGTGCCTCAGCTGCTGGAAATAATTTTTCCAGCATAATATGTAATATGTGCCTACAGGGAGGAGAACAGAAACACTTTCTTTTCAAATGTGCTAAGTATATGTTGGTAAAAAACTTCAGAGAGTGTAGTGATAGGACAAGGGGTAATGGCTTTAAACTGAAAGGAGGTAGATTTAGATCAGACAGAAGGAAGAAATTTTTTACTCAGAGGGCGGTGAGGCCCTGGCACAGGCTGCCCAGAGGAGCTGTGGATGCCCCATCCCTGGCAGTGCCCAAGGCCAGGCTGGATGGGGCTTTGGGCACCTGGTGGGAGGTGTCCCTGCCCATGGCAGGGGCTGGAGCTGGGTGGGCTTTGAGGTCCCCCCCAACCCAAACCATTCTGTGATTCTATGAAAAATAACAATCTCACTCTGGACCATACTAAGAGGAGTATCGTTTTTTAAAAGGCTGTCAGATTGAGAACAACAGGCAACTATTTGTTCATTTTCCAGAGATTTATTAGTTTATGTGAAGAAAAATAAATAAATAAACAACAACAACAAAAGCAGCCCTTCCTCCCTTCCTCAGGGAGCGCCTCCCTCTGCGGAGGGGAGCCCCAGCCCGGCTCGGGCACTGACAGCCCCCCATGCTCAGCCCGGCCCTGTCAGTCAGTGCTCGTCCGCTTCCCGCCCCCAGCGGCCGGCCGCGGCGGCAGCCCTCACGCCGCGGCGGGAAATGGCGGAGCTCTCGCTCCCCCCTCGGCGCGCCC
>VXAA01002714.1:235469-270925 GCA_013399115.1 Anseranas semipalmata | reverse complement strand
CCCCCCCCCACACCCCCTAACCCCCTTCGCGGTGCCTCAGGCGGGCTCCGGCCGCGGGCTGCCTCCCTTCCCCACCGCCACCACCCGTTGGGCGCTGCCACGGCGGCAGGGGAGGAGCGGCCGCTGCCGGTAGGCCCGGAGGTACCCGCCCGGCGCCGCCTCGCAGCCGTCCCCGCGGCCTCCACCGGAGCCTTGGCCGCCGGGCAGCCGCGGGGAGCCCCCTGTGAGGCGGAGGTGTCGCTGTTGGGCGAGCAGTTGGTGAATAAGCGATGTTCTCGTTTCGCTGGTGGTCTTCCTCCCCGAGACAGGAGGGGGAACGTGCTGCTTTCCAGTTCACCAGCAGCTCGTATTTCCCAGCACCACGAGATGTGTTCAGGGAGCCGGGATTCGCATGTAATCTGCCGCTGTCAGCCTCCTTAATTGGGTTAATTCTCTCAGAAAAGACCATCGGTGATGAAGGGTTTCCCTCTTTCCGCTTCGCGCAGCGTAGCGCTTAGTTATTTGTTGGGTGAGCGATGCTTGTTGAATTTTGTGACCTATGGTGTGCAGGAGGCAGTCTCTCTCTTTTTTTCTTTTCTCCAGGGATTTCATGCAGATTTTGCTGTGGTGTCACTTAGTTTTCAAAACTACTGCAGGCTTTTTTGCACGTTACAACTCCATATCAGAATCTGTGCGGCTCTCAGGCATGAACAGATAGCGTGAGCTCCGTAAAACTTCCATGTACTTCTTCTTGTGTACATTTTAATCCTTGACATCGTGGTACATCATAGTTTCATTGTAAGGCTTCTTGCATGTTATTTAGAATCGGAGTGTAAACTGAACTTTTTTTTTTTTTAACCTTGTAGCTTGGTTCGGTATAAGATGGCAATTTGCTGTTGATGCACTTTATGGTTGTGGTGAAAGTTAATGCTTCCTACAGCCATTGTGGTTAACAGTAGCTTGTCTCGACTATTTAATGGTAAAGCACGAATTTTCACTTTTAAAGTTTCTGGCGAAGTAACTATTCGAATAGCTTATTATTGTTATTTTTAACTCACATAGACAGCTATGCCAGCAAAAGCTCCAGTACAGATGCAGCTTTATCTATGTAAAAGTGAAAAGGATTACGATACAGGACGAGACCAATTATAAAATGTAACAGTTTTGACTTTGCTGTAAATGAACTTCTTAGTTTAGATGATGTGTGGGTTGTAACTTAGCACTATACTCTTCTAAGTGTTCCTATTCTGATGTGCTGTAAATTGTGGGAACCTGTGTTTATGTAAAAAATCGCTGTACTTTACCTGGGGACTCCCCAGGTGCTCAGGCAATTAGTAGCATGGAAGAAAATCCCGAAGCAGCACTCAGAAAACTAAGCCCTTCTCCCGAGTCTTCAGTACTTAATAACTCCATGCTGTGCACTCTGCATCACAATACTTGTTTCTTGTGTGGGGTTCAAAACCTGTATTTTGCAGCTTAATTTGGACACCTGTTGTTCCTAGTTCTATAAAAAAAGAAATTCACAATTGTGGACTGCTTCCCAAGGTCTGTCACTTGGTATCTCATTTCTGGTTCAGTCAAAAGTAAATATTGAATCAAGTGTAAAGATTAACACTATGTCAAATGTAACCACAGCTCAATGTATAATAATAAAAAATGTATGCTTTGCAGGTTCAGGAAAACTCCCCAGCTCACCAAGGAGGACTGGAACCTTTCTTTGATTTCATCATTGCGATAGGACACACTAGGCTTGTAAGTCTCTCTCTCTTTTTTTTTTTTTTTTTTCTCCTGTATAAAATACAGGTACTGTAATTATGAGAGGTAGAAGCCAAAGCTGTCAGAATAGAAAAAGCATGTTGTATTGAGCATTGTATGTGGTATTAAAAAGGTAAAACAAAACTTGGTGGTGTTTAAAGTCCCTTTTCTGGCTGGATCCAAATTTCAGGACAGAGTCTTATTTATGCCTTTAGTCACCTTAACTTCTTAACAGATTAGCGCTATGTTTATGATATTACTCATTCATGCATATTTTCTGTCACAAGGTGATTATTGAACTAGTGAGTCAGTGGTAAGAGCTCAACATTTGTTTAAGCAAACGTGTTTCAACATTTGATAAAATACGAATAAGAATCATTAACAAGAAGAGAACTGCCACGTGGCCTGTCTGCTTATACTTTTAAGACTGGTAACGCAGTTCCTGTATGGCGAGTTATTAAAGAAGAATTGAGTACATTTGAATGCATTGTTTTGGTTTGAAAGGCTCACAGCTTTGGCTGTATGCTTCATCCTAGCTATATGCAAGCTGAATTAATTGTGTATTAGTGCAGATGTCTTTCTGGAAATGATCAGTGTGACGGCAGATTTTGGTGGAAGATCAGGCAATCTGTTGACATTACAGAAGTAGTTGTAGTTTGCTAAGATGGTCCCAAATAGTCTGTCCTTCCACAGACAATTTGCAATGATTTTGAAGGTTTATGGAGTAAGGACTGGGATCAGGCATGAAGTGTTGCTGCTTATTGTATCGACTGCGTAGTTAAGATCTAATATTCCTGACGTTATTCAGCAGCAGTTATGAAGAAGAGGAAAACAAGCGATGAAATTGAGTAATAGTAATTACTTACATAGAAGGGCGTGAGCTGCCAGTACTGACTTCTTTCTAATAAAAGAAAATTGAACTGCTGGGACTGATTGTAAAACATAGAGTCTAATGACTGTTTCGGTTCTTAGTATTCAAATTTCACCACAGGCGTGATGTCTGTTACAGGTGCAATTAGAAATAATGTTAACCATGCATCTCTTTCTGTGCTCTACAGAATAAAGAAAACAATATGCTGAAAGATCTGCTGAAGGCAAATGCTGAAAAAGCAGTGAAGCTGGAGGTGTATAACATCAAAACAATGAAAGTAAGAGAGGTGGAGGTGATCCCCAGTAACATGTGGGGAGGACAAGGCCTTCTTGGAGCCAGTGTGAGGTTCTGCAGTTTCCAGGGAGCCAATGAACACGTGTGGCATGTGTTGGTGAGACAGAATTCTTTGCTTGTCCAACAAGTTGCTGAGCTAAGAACAGAATGTAAATTGCCATTTGAAAACTTCCTGCAAGATACCAATATACCATTGTTGTTGTTGAGGACTGTTCTGCCTGGAGGATAAACATTGAAAAGGTTTACTATTCAAATCTGAAACTTTTTTATCTGTTTTGTTCATTTTCTGTCAGATGAAATGTGCCACTTATATTTGGAAGAAGTGGTAGTTCGTAGTCTGAGATATTCCAGGAATGTTTTCATAAGGATCTGTAGATAAAGCATGAGAATTTCACTGTGGTTAGCATGAAGATGCAGGTGAACTCGGTTGGTGGCTTGTTAGTGTTCATACAACCTTGTTTCAAAGTGTATTATTTAAGAGTAGTTTGTATACAGAAGTGCAATGCTGAAATCACAAAGAAGAAGGGAACAGAGTCTTGAAAGTTTGTCTGAGCCATTTGAACAGGGACAAGTTGGTGACTGTTACTACTGCTTTCTGCCATGAAGAAAATAAACCACGTTCCAACCAGACCACATAGACTGTATGATGGGGAGAAGGCTTTTTTTGTCTTACATTGAAGAATCAATAGCAAAAGCAAAAAAGCATTCTTGCTCTATTGGTGTCTCTGTTGGCTCAACTTCATCAAAGTAATATTCATATACAAAAAGCACCAAAAAAATTTTTTTAAATTAAGAGGGAGAGCTGGAAGTGTAGAACAGCTTAGGTAAGACTGACTATTTTGTTATGTTTCTGTTTGTTTAAAGAAATGCATTTTCTTAATGTCTTTGAAGTATTTCATTTTGAATTGGTAGTATCTTGGTCTTTTTGTATTTAGCATGTGTTACAAGATGTAGACTGTGCAAGGACTTCTTGTCTGTCCTGTAAACAAAATGCTCTTTCCTTCTGTTGTTCTTTTTGATCTTTGGGTGATTTGTTCTGCTGTGAGCGCAGATGACACGTGTCATTCTTTCACAGGATGTTGAACCTGCATCTCCTGCAGCTGTAGCTGGATTGCAGCCATACACTGATTACATTGTTGGATCTGATCAGATTCTACAGGAGGTACGGTGCATGTTCCTTCAAGTAGTGATTGTTTTCATGCCTGCCATATTTGTGTTGTGGGGTTTCTCTTATAACTATTTGTGTACACGTCAAATGTGTGGGGATAGTATTTGGGGATTTTGTGAGGTTGATGTTTGTGAGGGATGCTTAATGGCTGAGGTAAACATTACTTTTTTTTTTTTTTTTTTAAATTTGACGATAAAAAAAACTGCCTCTAAAGATCAAACAACACTAGTGAATTTTAGTCTGTCTTTGGGTTTTTAATATCTCAAGTTGAACTAAGTGCCTAAAATGCTAATTTGCTTCCAGCTCCTTGTCTTACACACTTGAGTTTAATAACTACTATTTTTTTTTTTTCTTAGTCAGAGGATTTCTTCTCACTGATTGAATCCCATGAGGGAAAGCCACTGAAGCTGATGGTTTATAACACTGAAGCAGACTCCATTCGAGAGGTAGTTGTGACTCCCAATGGAGCTTGGGGTGGAGAAGGAAGGTACTGATCTCCAGACAGTCACTGGCTGATGACAGGTTATACACTTACTGTAAATGAGCTTCTGTTAAGAACATTATTGCTGATTACAGCTTGTTGTTTTCAACTTAAGCCTTATTTCCTTACACTTGTCACACAAAACTGTTCATCCTTCCATAAAAAAACTAGCTGAGAACTATTAATTAGGCATGTTCTGGATCTAATCTTGTTTGAGTTGACACCACTGGCAAAACCTGTGTTGACTTCCCTGATAGCAGATTTCCTAGCTGCATTCTCAAAGTCAAGCATTCAGTAAAGCAAGAATAAAATCCAGATCACGTCAGTTTACATATTTTCTAAAGATATAGAAAATAATTAATCAAAAGCTGAGCTACATATCTCTTAAATATCAATTGCAGGGTATTCCTTGTGTACTGTAAGTAACTGAAATGGTTTTTGCAGGTAGGTATTTCTTGCTCTAGTTTAATGACTCAAACTCTTTTTGGTTTGGAGTCAGAATTTAAAACGCTTACTAGCTTTGTTAAGAACACCTTTGTTTCAAGTCTTGCTTTACTTTTCTTGTGCAGTTTAGGATGTGGTATTGGATATGGCTATTTGCACAGAATTCCAACACAGTCTTTAGTATCAAAGAAAAAGCCAGAAAGCAAACCACCTTCACCCTTACCAGAAGCTGGAACTCCTGTACTGTCTACTAATGGTTACACAGAGGTATGTAAGAAATGAGATCGTATCTATGGCATGCCCTCTGGAATTTCAAAACTTTCAGCTTGTTTTAAGATTCATATATTTGAGTACAGCATACAATTTTGCTTGAAAGAAATGGACTTAGGTGAAGGGAAGGTAAGAATTGATGATGCCAAGCAGATGGCAGGAAGGATAGCATGAGAGAGGAATTCCCTTTGTTGAGCTGTATCCTTTATTTCCTCAAAATTCCCTCTCGTATTCTTCCATATTCTTCATTGTAGATGGTTATTTGGCTGCAATTACAGATATTGCAGTTACTCTTTCATTGGTATTGGCTGAAAGACATTTTTGACAGATACTTCCTGTTTTGACAATGTGCATACACCACCTGTGTCGATCAGTGAGAACCATACTGGGATGCCCTTCTCACTAGGAAATAAAATACACCTTCAAGAATTAAGTATCAGCCGTTCTTCTGAGAACACACTGGCTTTGAAAGGGTACATTGGAACCAGTCCTGATCAGTGACTTGATTATCAGTTTCAACATCAACAAGTTCTCTCTGAATTGATGTACTTGGAGACTGACGTGGAACGCTGTCATAGGAAGGCTGATTTCAGGTGAAACTTGCAGTATAAAAAGATGTTTTTCCTTTTTTACTGTGTTATTCCAGACTCCATTATTGGCACCTACTTCTCAAAGTGACAACTCTGAAATAGTTACGAACTTGGATCATTCCACATGTCAAGAAATGAGTGGATATTCACCAGAAAGCTCACTTTCTTCTCCACCTCCTCTACAGAGAGTTATGGATCCAGGTATGTTTTCCTGTGTGCTTTTTCCAACATGCCCTGCCCCTTCCCCCAGCCCCCTGCAATTCTTTAGAGGATATTTAAGTGAGCTAAAAAGGTCTTAAACAAGTTTGAGACTTAAATGCAGAACTATGAGCATTGGTATTTGTTTTCCTTAAAGTTTTTTGACTTTGTGGAATTTCAGAGTTGTAGAATTTTGCTACTGTGAGCTTTAGCAAGGTTAACATTCTGTAAAAGTCTTTCCACTGACATCAGCTAACTTTATAGGTTAAATTTATTAGTGTTTAGCTAATAAATAATATGAAGTTGAATACTTGATTTCAATCTACACATCATGTATCTTTCTGAATCTGGAATTTTGTATTAATCTAAAACAGTACTGGAACGTTTTCTTTCTTCAGGATTTCTAGATATGTCTGGTATTTCACTTCCTGAACTCACTGACTTAACAAAAGTGTCCAACGTGTCTTCATCTGCCTCCTTCAACATGCCAGCAGCAGATGCTTTAGCAGGCACTGAAACGTTAATGTCAAACAGTGAACCTTCTGCTTACTTTGGTAAGTGTATTCAAGACTTCCAGGCCTCTGACCTCATCTCTAGAATGGCACCAACTCAAGCCTGATCAACTGTATTATGCTTTCTGGAAATAAGCTGTTTTTAAGAAAAATGAGAAAGGAGATCTGGTTAAAGTGAGATGAAAGCAGAAATCAGATGTAGAAATGGGCAAAAAGTAACAGGCTTTTTTTTTTTTTTTTTTTTTTAAATAAAGTTATTAAACATCTCTTATTATTTAATTTAAAATGTTGATGGTCCAAATTAACCTGAGCTTAAAAGTAGGTATTTCTAAAATCCGTGTAAATGAGTTCTTGTACTACAGGCTTGTATTCACAATTGTAAAAGTAAAAAATTGGCAATCTTAGTAGTGACTTCTCTATTCAAATCAAAACAACTTCACGTTATGGATGCACTTCCCTAGCATAAGAATGCAGTAGACTGAATCGCTAAATATCTCTTAAAACGTATTGCACTATCAGATTTTCTGGATTTTTGCAGAACTGAGTAAACACAGGCCATATATTGGGCAGTTGTGAATCTGTGGCATGTTCCTGTAAGAGGTATCACATTCAAGCTGATTTGCTAGGCATGTGGTAACCAGCGGCATTATCTGTTAGCTGGACGGGTTTTGGTGTTTGCGTGTTTTTGTTTGTTTTATGAACTATTTTTTTCATTTTCCAGAGAATGCCACAGCTTTGAACCCTGAAGATTTAATGATGTATTCTGAAGGCTTAGTCAAGCAGCCTGAGTTGGACCACCTACTGCCTTCAGTTTCCTCTTTACCTTCTTTTGCTCTTCCTAATGAAATTTCTTCAAAAACAACACAAGGAACTGATCCCAGTAACCAAGAAACACTACTCTTAAACAGCTTTGAGAGCTCGTTATCCACTACTCTGGTGAAACCTGATGATGAAGAAGCATGTGAACAGAAACAGGAAGAAGCTGCACAAGGTCATGAGTGAAGTGGATGCTTCTTTTGTTTACAGATTACCATGTGCTGTAACACTACAGCTTGGAATATTTTTCTGATCTTGAGAGAATTACAGCTGTTCTATTTTGTTAGTGTAGACAATAGTATAAAAACAAAAAAAGAACATTCATATAGAATACATATTCTGTTGTTTTCTCCAATCATTGATTAATAGATTGATCTGTGTTCAAATTTTTTTGAATGCTGTCCAAAATTACCAAATGAAAAGCAAAACTAGTGCAGGAACCAGTTGGAGACTGGAGTCTTCAATGGAATTGAATGTCTTGGTTTCTGTAGGGACAAAGGAATAGCTTTTCTTCTGCTTTTCTATTTACCTAGTTACTATTTTCATACAAATCATTAAGACACTGGGATAGAACATGGTGCAGCAACATCTCTTGCTTTTTTATAGTTTTGTTTTTATTTTGTTTGCACTTGCTTTCGAGTAGCTTCTGAATGTGTGTTACATGGTGAATAGTAAATATGAAATGAACAGTGAAGAACATGAGGGTGTTTTTATACCCCTCAGGGCAGTGATTTATCATGGAATTTTAAATCTGCTGATTGGGAATACCTTCACTGTAGTTGGTATGGTTAATGTGATGAAAATCCTCAATAAATTAAGGGAATTGGGTACAATATTAGGTATAGTTTTAAGCTATGAACTAGAGTATATTTATTTGGTGGGCCAGCATCACATTCCCTTTTCCCTGCCCGCCCTGTCTCCTGGTGTGTTTCTACATTGTGCCCTATGGAGATCAGGATGCAAAATGACTGACTCAGCTGAACTCTAGTAACCACGGAGGATGGGGAGTTGGAATCACAGAGTTGCCTGCCACAGCTCAGCTTCAACAGAATGGTGTAGATGAAGTAGCAACACAAGAGAGGGCTCAGATGAGTATACCCTCTGATAAAATTTGTCCTTTATATTCCATAATCTTCATGTTAATCTTAAATACTGTTTTGACATCAAATAGGTCAGGGTGGTCAAAATACCTTCTTCCTGCTTAAAAGACAATTATATTAAGCCCTAAGTACAGATAGAGAATTAAAAGATTTGAAATGTAGTCTGCTGCTTGGTCTGTTAATAGTGAACTTCCTTCCCATACTGCTAAAATGAAATTTATTTTCTTCCCCTAATTCTCTGCTAGAAGAGAAAATGGGCAAACACTAACGATTTAAAAAAAAAAAAAAAGTAATTTAAGCTATTGGTAAGTTTCTGGGCCTGATAACTGAAGCCACCTAGCTGATCTGTTCAGTTTTTGTTGTTGTTGTTTGTTTAGGACTGCTTCTAGTGTTACACCTTTATCAACACTTTTTAAGCTTGTAGCAGTACATTTAAGTGATGCTGTACCATAAGCACCCTTCAGAAATTTCAAAGCAGGAAATGTCGAAATTAATTTCAAATGTCACAGGAATAAACAGCTTAATGCTTCAGCAGTCTTTGTCCAGCCTGCTTCATGTTAATTGGATCTTAGGAGGTGGGAAGTTGGTTTATGTTTATAAAGACGATTCCTTTTTATAATATCCAAAGGACAACTGTCTAATATACCAGTTTAGAAAATCCTGTAGAGTGTTAACCTCTAGCAGTAGCATGTTGTATTCTTGTAACCAATAGTATTTAAATGATAGAATTAAATTAGATGAAGTGTAACCTGTAGTCCAATTCCTTATCTCCTGACACATTGGAGAGTACCTTTTGGGTACTTTGCACCTCCCTGTTGAAATAAAGAGAAACAAAGCATTCTTTTACTTGGGCATGCAGAAATGAAAAAGTTCACAAGGATTTCTTAGTTTCAGTACATAACCTTAAAAAAAAAAAAAAAAAAAGGCAGTAGGAATTCCTGTGAGGGGCTGGTGCCAAGTCTTGTCCTACAGGGAGATGGGATCCAATTGTCCTGGAGACCCAGGCCTGCTGCCTTTCCTTCCTGCTGTAAGCACAGCCACCAGGACAGCCATCCCACCTGATGCAGATAACATGCTATAGATTGAGCTGGACTGCTTGCAGTTGTCTCACTGCCTTCAGGAAGGGAATGATCTGGGGGAAGTCCAATACCAGGTACTACTGCTAAAAGAAACGTACCTCAAAGTCTGTGAAGATAGGCCAGTTCCAAAATAGTAAATATTTTATCTTGATCTGGAACAAGTAGAATGGAAGACAGAGCTAGCATTGAGTAACATGGCTTGAATGGTCCACTTTTGTATTGAGGATTTAAAAAACAACAACAACAAAAAATCCAACAACCTACAATCAAGCAGGTGCTGTCCCAAACAGCTACTGCTACTAAGTATGACAGCTGTATACTGGGGACATCTATTAAACCTGACAGTAGTATTTCTTTTGCAGAGACAGGAAGGATTATCTCAGCAGTGCCACATGGAGGGCAAAACAGACAAAGGGAGGATATCACCTTAAAGTACCCTGTATGAATTTTAGAGCTTGGATGCAGCACATCTGTGCCTAGGTATTGCCCAGTGGCTCAGTATGGCCAGACAATAGGATAAGCTTCCAGATCAGATTTGCTCCCTTAATATTAACAGTGAAGCCTGAGGACAGGAGTCTGACAGACATTAAATCCAAAGAGGCCACCAGGAGCTCAAGTATTACGGCAAGGATTAGGTAAAGCTCTTGTTTTCATCTTCACTGAGCCCTGCCTCTGACAACCCTGGTGAGCCAGAGCACCTGGATGATGATGCTGGTTAAGCAGATGATGGGTGCTCAGGGAAGCTGTGGGACCTCCATCCACCCAGATACAACTCTGCTCCACAAAGGTGCGAGTGATTTCATCAAGCCTTGCCCCCAGTGTGGCTAACTTCAAAGGGTTGGACCAAACCCCTCCCTTCTGAAGTTGATTTGTAGGCACTTCAGACAGCATAACCCTGTACTAGGACTGATCCTAATGCCTCAAACTTGTGATCTAAAAACTAGCATCCTAGAGATAAACCTGCACATTTTATTAACAACACTATAGATGCAAAAATAATTCCAGCTGAACTTGAGAATGAAGGCATTTAGTGTCCTGAAGGTGAACAACTACTGAAAAGGGTTATGGAAATACCAAGATTCTGACAGAGATGACTTAGTTCTCCTCTGCAGCTTTCACAGGAGGCTTGTCCATCTACTCAGTCTGCATGACTCTGCTTCTGTACGAGTCTAGGGTATGCTTAGAAGCTGCTCGTCCAAGATGCCACATTTGACTGAATTCCTCTGAGCTGTAACTGAGAAATGCAGCAGGATAGGCTGCACCTGAGTACAAATCATGTCACTCAAGTGTGCACTGATGGGTTTGAATTAGGCACCTCCAGCTGCCGAGGGGTTCAGAATTTAATCTGATGTAGCACCAAGGAGTACAGCACAAACCCAGAAGAGGGTGACCAGCTATTCAAGCACCCCCTGTGCTCCTGCAGTGGTGCTTAATGACTTCAGAATTGGAAAGCAGCTGAGAGAAACCTCACAGGGAGAAGCCTTTAGTTCAGATTTCCCCCCAAGCCCTTACCATTCCATGTCTCTCCTCATTCCTGGGTAAATATTTTCACCTCCACTGCCTTTGGCTGTTCTTACATGAGAGCAGCTGCAAGTTACTCATTGCATTTAATTGACTGTGCTAATCTGTTACTTCCTGGGCATTGCCACTAACATCTACACATCCTTCCTACTTGCTTTCGCCTTAAGGAAGCACTCATTTGCATTGGTTCTGCTGTAGGGCAATTACCCTGGTTACCCCTCTCCCACAGAACACGAACAATTCAACTAATAAATCCCAAGTCACTTTTCTGGCCATGAGGTAGAACTGCATTAACATCTCTGGTGTTAATTGTAGAAATGCTTCAAAAATTAGTGCTCAAAGTTAGCACTAAATCCTTCAAGTACTTCTCCTCCTAAAATGATGCTCACACTTCAGCTGCAACTATTGAAGCTAGCTCTCCTGTCTTCAGTACTACCCCACTTGAAGAAAAAAATCACCTGCCATAGCAAATTTAAATGCTTTTCCTCAGGACAGATTATGTGACTAAACAATCTATTCATAAATCCTTTCCAGTATGAGCTTGGAACTTAAAGAAACTTCTACACATGAATGGCCTTTTCTATGATGCTGACAAACTGAATCTCAGTCTCTGTTCATAACGCACCAAGAGGCTGCGACTCGCGAGTTACCTGCTGAACAGCTGGGCAGAGCCTCTCATGTTCTTCCCTGCAGAACTCTTACAGACAGCAGATTCCAGAAAAGGAGATGAAAATTAAAAGGGAGTAGCAAACAGAATTCCTCTTAGTTGACACTCGTGTGAGATGGATGCTGGCAGTCTCTGGGAACACATTTGGTCACTGCATTACTGCTTCCGCTCCTGAGAGCAGCCCAGTTTACAGTGCCCAGAGCAAACGCTTGTGTATTCTGTACTGGCATTTTCAGCATCAGGAAACCCAGTCGTGATTTCCCATTTGTCTCTTGCAGCACCAACCTTCCTACATCCAGAAAACTCGGTGTCAACCGGCACGAGCTACTTGTAGCAGGGGAGTCTTCTCTGTTTGGTACATTGGTGTTAGCACATGATATTTTCGTAGTACAGAAGTAAGCACTGCCTATGCAAACTGCATTACTTCCACATTCCCCACCTCAACAGGATCTCAAAGCTTGCATGCCTGCTAAATTCTTATATCCATGCATATTACAAGATCATCTTTAAGGGATTTCATTAAGGCACTGCAATTACTTCAGGCATTCCATTACTTGAGGCTTGAAAGTACTTTGAAGTCCTTTGTAGTACAAGCATTAAGTAGCAATGGTACAAGCTCTAAATTTGCATAAGTGATCCAATACACAAAACAACTTTAGATTATTTTAACTAAAGCCTTTTATTCTATACAACTGTGAAACACCATTTATCCTTCTGGCATTGCAGACTCCTCTGTCAATCTTTCCTGAAACTGCAGTTTTGGGATGGTTAGGGAAAAAAAAAAAAGAAAATTACAAAATTACAACCTTGGCTGATTTCAAACATAATTATTGGGAATAATTACAATGTATACAACGGGACAGCAAGACAACCAGAAAAAAAAAGTCTATTGAAACAAAGCACAGACCCTTGCTATTAATAAATACAAGTCAGGACAATTTATCAATAAAAGTTACAGTTCTGTTTAACCATTTCATTCACAAATACCACTAAAAATGTGCAGATACAGCACAACTGTATTAAAGTGAGCATACACAGAATTGGGCCTTAAAAACTGAAACTGACTCAAAAGATGGATAAAGGACATGCTAGCTTAGTTCTGAACGTCATTTTTTGTTTAAGCAATGAGCTTGTTTAGCTAGGTTAAGAGTGCAGAAGGTAACGATCTGATTATTTTTCAAATAAAACACAATGAAAAATATTTCACTTTTTGTTTAACCAATACAATCCCAGTAATATAATCTATTGGGACTTTCTTTAGGCCTCAACCTAAACCTTGATAGCAAGATACAGGAAGGGCAAGAGCATATGTCTCCTGAAGAAACTCAAATAATATACTGCCCTTTGAAGGCACTTGTGCTTCTGCTTCAGACAAGTCATTTTTACATAATTTCTTTACGAGGATTTGTAATTTGTTCTGGCTACAAATGGTTTTCTGGGACAGTCCCACATTTTCCCACCAAAAGCTGAAATGCCTTTACCCCCTCCCCCCAATAAGTTAAACTCTATAAAAGACTACTATGAGTCTATGACAGCCACAGATTTTCAGAAATAGCAGTGAAAAGAAGATTTGCATACATCTACAACAAAAGAACAACTGCATATAAAACTTTGGAAAAAAAGAATAAGTATTTTTATATCACGAGTATGAAATCTGCTATGAATTTTCTAAAGTTTGACATCAAACAGATGAAATTATTTTCAGAATGGTCTGAAGTTTTAGCAAAATGTCACATAGTTTTGGAGCAAAGTTACCAAAAATTAGACTACTGTGTCCTTAAAACACACATTGCAGGAACTAGTTATATATATTTTAAAAAATCTCTTTAGGTTGCTGCAAAGCATGTTCACTCTGTTATGATGCACAGCATCATTGGACTGACCCTGCTACAATATTTACCTAGTGTTCTTATTCTGCATGTCAATAGCTCACTAAAGCAACACTTGAGTCACAGTATTAAAACAAGTCTAATGTTAACCCTTCATTTGCAATATACTGGGCCAATTCTTTCAAGTATGCAATACCTATTTTCTGTTGCTTTTCTTTTCCAAATTTCTCTAAGTGGTAGAAATGTGTTAGTAACCTGTGAGAGATCATTGTAGGTACTTTATGAATGGAATGTACTAAAAAATACCTTGTGTGCAGTTCTGAGTTAATATTGTGAGCACAGCTACTAAAATGGCCAAAATGGTTTCATATCAAGCATGAGCAGATGCGAATATAATGTTCTGGAAAAAAAACGAAAGCAAAAAGGAGGAAGCAAAAGTCTGCACTGGATTATCATCCTTTCTCTGTACACCTCCCATAATTAGAACCACTCAGGGACTTCCCATCTCAATGGCTGAGACGAGGACAGACTTTAGTTTAAATCATATAGATTTTTTTCCTCTATATTACAGATCTATTAGTCATTTCAATTAAATGTATACTTTCCGTCCATACTGAGTCATTAGAAGTCTCATCTACCTTAGGGGTTCAGTGGGCTTCTATAGTACTACTCTTGGAACCAGTACAGTATGGTCAAGTAAATGAGTAACCATTTGCGTCCACCGCTCCCTTCACGTTGACTTCTGGCGATAATGAAGCGTCAGATCACCACCACTCTTCCAAATGAAGTGCTTTACAGTTCGAAGGTCCATATTCGGATCCAAAACCTGAACAGCAAGAATTCATCTTTTATTCCACAAATCTGCTACACTGTCAGAAATTCAAGGATAAAGCACTCTGGTTGGGCAAAACACTTCTATGGGTGAACTGGCATCAAAGATCAACCATGCAAAGGCTCAGATTTTCAACTAGTGAGTAAACCTCTCGCATTATAGAAAGGTTTTACCAACATAATTTCATTAACAACCACCTCCTCAATATTTAAACTTCATGCAAGAAACTGTCAGGAACAATTCCTCGATTAAAATTTTGAAATGGATGGTTTCCAGAGCTCACACTGAGAACAACACTGCCAAACATTACTTTTTTTTTTTTTAATTCAAGTCTGCTTATGCATCTCAGTGCTCACCACGCCTCACACTCAGTGAATGTATCCTACAAACAACTACATTAGAAATAGGTGGCGTAGCTTCTGTAAGAGTCACAGAACCTAGAGTCGCTATTCAGCTTTCCTAGGTCACTGAAAAAAGTAAATCCATCCCAGAAACAGCAAAGTTTGATCCAACTTTCTGCAACTGCAGCATCAGGGGCTCCCCCGGTTATCATTACGCTTACTAGACAATCCGTGATTTTGGACAAATTTTAAACTCTGCTAGAAATGTGTAATTAGAAACATTACAAAAATGCTACCAATGTTCTAAAAATAAACGGTTCGCTCAGTTATTTAACCTGACTTGTACTGCAGAGTACTACAATGATGACTTACTTCATGACTATCATGACTATTCTGACTGAAAAAAAGTATAGAAGAGAGAAGTCCAAATAAGAGGACTCATTCGTTCAGTATAAGGTTTGAAGTGTTATTCCAAAAATATATTTATATATATAGTTGGAGAACTGTGGTATCAGACTAACAGCTACCTAAGAACCCTATGAAATCGTGTTAAGTACATTTGTTGAATCTAAGTAATTTTATAAAGGCTACTGATCAGAACCAACTGAAACAGGCATACTATATAAATTCTTTGGTTCAGCTACCTGCCACTGAACTTGTGTCAGCAGTCAGTTAACATGATATCAAAATAGTTACTTAGTTTTAAAGGTAACAGATACTCTGTAGCATGTTTCAAGCTCAGTATTCAGAAATTCACAACTGATCGATTGCTAGAAATTGGTTTTTACCCAGGCGTTTAGCCTGTGAATACTTACCTGGTCCTGGCACAGAAGTTCAATTTTCTCCTCTGCTAGCACAGCAATGTCCTCCTCTTTTTCTTGTTCTCCTGCTTTTTCATTATTGGAAGAGCTAGTTGTCTGAGACTCATTATCCAAGTTTATGATTTTCTCATACACATGTTCCATCACTTTTCTCACCTGAAGCATATCACTTGCTGACAGTCGGTCTCTATATAAGTTAAGCAAAGGTTTGTAAGAAAAAACTTGAGGAAACTCTGTTTCTTATCTGCATGATACCCTATCTGTAGCAAACTATGCAAGTACACAAGACAATTTAATGTTACACCTATTACAATATAAAGAGGTTATCGGGATCATCCAGAATACAATGACATAACAGCTGAAGATTCCAAAGATTCACACAGAGGGACTCAGAAAAGCCCTAAGATATTCAAAAGACTGAATTAAAATCAACCTTTAGATGAAGAGCATTGTACACAACCTTCACTCTTTCAATAGAAAAGGGATTAGTAAGAGGACAAAGAGGATATGGAACAATAAGAGGCAAAATAGAATATGCTGTTCTCCTTATTACATAACAAAAGGAAATTCTAAAGTAATAAGCAGTATTTTTTCTGCAAAGTACACAAAGTCTATGGAGCTCCTCTTTCACAAATTGTCTCTGACGTAAAGAATTCAGCAAGACTTAAAAAGGAACTGGACATTTATGAAAAAATACCCAGAATTGTTACAAATAAACAGTAGGCATATTGTCCACGACACCGACTTCATATCTGAGGACCTGCACTGACTTCTAACCTACACAGTCCCCAGTTACAGCTAACACGATGGACAGTATCTCACATTCCCTGCCTGGTTTTGTATCTTTTCCTTTTAAAAATCTATTATTCAACACTGTTACGAAGAAGAAACATAAATTATATAGAACTATTGTTCTGGGCAGTGTAACAATCTGTAAGTTCCTCTGTTTTCTGATGAAATACCACAAACGCCACAAAAAGACACCAAGTGAAATTTCAGTGTTTGGTTTTTGGAGATTTCTTAGCATCAACTTAAGCAACTGTCAGTTGAAACCAAAAGAAACCTTCTTTTCTTTCAAACATTCTGATACAGCTGAATGCTTCAGAGCATTGCTGCTTAAATGACTGGAAACTTCTTTCTACAAGTTCATCAAGCACAGTAAGATGCGCTCTAGCAAACTGTTTTTTTGAGCCTGCAATTCTCTTTTTGCAATTTTGAAAGTCAAATATGCATTATTACTTACTTTTTTAGAGTTTTTGCCCCTGAAGATGAATGAGGTTGGAGGTAGAAGGGAATCTTATTGAACTTGGGCATATTTTTCTAGAAGGAAACAAATTTGAAATGTGTTAAATTTAGGATGAACTATTATTGGCTCCCATATCTACCAGCCGGTATGTAAAGTATATTCAGCTCCTGATTATCAAAAACCAAGAGATTCTTAATAAACATAACCACCACAGACAACTACCAATTTACTCATACTCCTGAGATGCTCCAGTTTACGTACATACTATATCTAGCTTTTGAATAAGAATTATTGTTAATTTCAAAGGAAATTAGATAGTATGAAAAGACTGCAGCAATGTGAAAACTACTCTCTGTTCCTGAGTTCCACACTTGAGAAGGATATCAATTATGCACAGTGCTGTGAGTTCCTTTTTTAAGACTTCTGTCAAAAGGATGTGAACAAAAAATCTTAACTGGACATATCCAGAAATAATATGTATCAAAAGGTTCTTGAATACAGTCCCTGAGACCACTTATTTTAAAATAGAATACGTGACGGACAGAGTAAAAAATTTAAAATGTCATTTCAGACTGAGTTCAGTTAAAAATTTTATAGTTGACCTTAAAGCAAACAAAAACAAACAAAACAAGAAAAAAAAAAAATCAAAATCTATATATAGGATACTTACATCCACAGTGATGTCAATTACCCATTGTGGCACGGTTTCATTAAGAAGCATAGATTCAGTTTCACCACCTGAATCCCGACATAATAACCTAAGACACAGAGAAGTAAGCTTTATGAATGAAAGAGTTAAGCATTAGGAAAACAGTAATTGTAACGTGCATTAGAAAGCTTTCAGGAGACGATCTGCCTTTTAATAGGCAGGGAGGTTGAAGTTGGTTAGTTGGCCCTTCACATGATCAAACCTATTGAGGTTCAGGTATTTTCTACAAAGACCAGAAAAATTAGCTGCATTAAAAGATCCCTAAAGCAGAAACAGGGAGATTACAGGCTACAGCACAGAAAAACTGTAAAACTACTTTGTTCATGGATTGCATATGTTTTGTGTTGGAAGTACAAAACAGAAGGGGAAAGGCACCTGGCATAAAGCAATTCTTTTCTGCTTGGGAAAATTGAGCTTTGCACGTAAAACATCTGCTAAACTCTCACTGAATGGAAAGAATAAAACCAATTTTAAGAAATGTACACATACAGTGGTGAAACAGAACCACGTAGTTATGTTAAATTGCCTTAAATTTTAAGCACACCTTGCTTTTATAAATACTAATCCAATATTTTGTCAGAGATCTCTGTAAACAATTTTTAGATCCAATATGCAAGGCTTGCTTCCTCCACTGGTGTCTTTTCAGTGCTCTCTTGAGAACAAGCTCTATAAGACCTGAAGTCCACCAGTACAGAATGCAAATATTAAGCCTCAGCTACAGTGTAAATACATCGATACCAGAAAGAAAATTCAGCTCTCAAAGCTGAAAAAAATAACCCTATTTTACTGACCCATTCATGGACTGAAAGTTACATGGCTTTTGGGCCTATGCATCTTGTGAGAGAAAAACAACAAACAAAACAGGACTACCCCCCACAACCTCCAACTTTAAAATCCCCTATGTTAATAAATATTAAATGCTTCATGGCATTTGAAAGCTTGGTATTCATTTTGCAGCACTATTAAACTGTCTCTGTTGTATCATATACCACAGGCTTTTCAAGGTAGAATAACAAGAAATAGAAGGGCAATCAGTACTTACACGTTGGCACAGGTTCTGTACTATAGAGTTGAGGACCTTCTATTGGGTCATCAAATACAATTTGGGGATCAGAAACCAACTGTCTAGTGAGCAGAATCCCCTCCACCCAAGTCATTAATGCTTAAAGACCTATGCTAGAGAGCCATAATAAAAGTCCTACAAGAATCTGAAGTATTTTAATTTCATTCTAAAACAAAGTCCAATTAATTGGTTTGTGGGAAGAGGGCACCAAAAAAGGTCTCAAAGCTATAACAACATGTAATTAAGAACTACCATACAACTCTTAACATTGTATAACCCACCCCACACCTTGTTGACGTCCAACAACATATGCGAGTTCAAACAATGCAAGAACTATCATCAACAGCTGCTTATTTTGTCTGCCAAGGGCATGTCTTGAAAGTACAGTACAGAATGGATATAAGTACTATATTTTGACATTTCTGCTTGCATGAAGGAAATGTTTGGCCACTTAATTTACACTCTTGAGTTTCTATACCTGAACAACGTGCGTCCTCCAGCCTCACCAAAAATAACTGGTGTATGTGGTGGCACTTGAAAATATCCATTTCCTTTCTGGACTCTATTCTCCTGCTCACCATTCACTGCTGGAAAAAAAAATACAACAGTAAGACTGCACTAGGCATTGAAACTGGATATGCATAGACCAAAAAGTGTTTTCTCCACCTACAGTTAATGAATTTAATAAATGAAACAAAATCATAAGCTTCATAAAAGCAAGCAAATCCCCATTTCCAACATGCAGCAAGTATATCTAAATGAACTCTAGAGAATAATGAGATTTTCCCCTTCACTGACAGTACAGAACTCTGAAAGATGTTAGCTTTGCTCTTCTACCTGGATTTGCCAAATGTCTAAATGGTGTACTAGTAAAGCTCAAACTCATACTTCCTTGAAGATACTGCATTCTAAATTCATTTTTTTTTTTAAAGATAGTTCTAGCAGTATGGTCTTCAAACATTGAAGAACCTGATTCCATAACCATGTAAGATTTTAAAAAATATATAATAAAATCAGCATTATTTATGCACTTTTTGAAGAGAACAGTTTTTTGACATTCAGGTTTCTTGAAACACAAGATAGAAGTATTTAGATTCATTCCTTTCACTTGAGAAAAATCAACTCGATTACGCTACAGCATCTAATTACTGCATTTGAACATTATGTTGAATTCAAGCAACATAAAAATAACTAAACAGCGTAGGCTCATGAGAGGAATAAATCCTTAGCATTCTTACCAGCAACATGTGTACTGAAAGAAAGATCAAAAAATCATTATCAAGCAAAGAACCCAAAAAAGAAATTCTATTATGTATTAGGAGGGATGAATATAATACTGAAACTAGAGCTAGAGAAAAATCCTATAGTTTGAAAGATTTCTTCATGACAGTTCTGTTAACTGATAATAACAATAATACATAAAGTTCTCATCTCTTTGCTTAATTGTTACTTTTGAAAAAGAAAACAAAGAGACTGATTCTGTAGTGAATGTTCTAAACATTCCACTAATCCACGACTATTTGTAGAAATAAGTACTGCAGTGTAAGTGTCCCAACAATACAAAAGCCTGAGAACTACACTTCTGTCTGGCTCTCAAGCTGTGGACTGCCAATACACAAAAGTATGAGAATCAGCAACATTATCCAGAAAAGTCTGCCAAGTGCTGAAACGCTGCTCAGAGATCACTTTTGAAAGAAGAAAGGAGGTAACTCTTGGCATAATCTTTGTCACAAAATGACAAGATATTGCTGAACTTACAGTTTTCTTAATTGCATTATCTGTAGAAAGTAATTTCTTAATTGCCATTCAAAGAAAGGACTTTCAGTCAACTCTGACCTGGGTTGAATGTATTTCAAAATAATTCACAGACTTAGGAGTTACACAGTCCCTCTCATTCTGCTAAACTCAGCCACTATCTTGCATTTTACATGCCTGATTACACTTCGCATTATTGTCTTAAAAGACCACTCTAAGATTTTTTTTTTTTTTATAGACGTACCCTATGATTGTAATATTCATTCAACACAATTTTTCCAAAAATTATTTCTTTTACCTTATATTGTTCATAAAGCCTGAAAGCAAATTGGAATTATGTCAAGAGAGTAGTGACTAATGTTGAATAACTGAATTATTGCTCATTGCTGTCATTATCTAGATTGTTTCTTTTCCTTTTCCAAGTTGAGCCTTACTTTTGCCAGTAATTGTTTTTCATCAAGGCATCATGTTTCTGTAACTTCAGAACCTTCACTTTTTTTTTTCCTTTCTTCTTAAAGATTAGAATTCTTAATATTTTTGCTGACACTTTCAGAAGAAGGAAAACCTACTCAGCATGTTTTGGTGCAAAACAATTTTAAAAGCAGTAGATGACATTAAAAGCTATAATGCATACAGAGGCAGCTGTAAGACAGCAAGTCAAGCTGTATCTGTTAAAGAAACAGACAGATACACAAAATACACAAATCCTGAAAAGGGAAAATATTAAATTACTAACCATGATTTATTTCATTTTCTTCTTCATCCATTGGATTGATGTGTGTTCTAGGCCAATATTCTAGAAGTGCTTGCAGTAGAAGCCCTCCAAGGTTTACTTTTAAGACATAGTTAGGAAGAACTTCAGTTATGTAAAAACCACTGGTGTCATAACATCCTACATTTCATCCACAGACAAGAAGTTTCCCAAAAGTTTGAGTAGTTCTATTCCCCCCAAAAAACTATTTATGGGCACAGACATCTGCTTATCACAAACTCAAAACTGCATGCTACAATCTTTCAGAAAAAGCTGTTTTTTCAAAATACTAACGTTTCAGATTCACTACTGTTGGATCACTCACATGCTATAACATTCTCTAGTTTCGGTAATGGCTCTAAGTTGAGGAATATTACTTTTTCCCTTTTGCTTCCTGGAGGCCTAAAACCAAGTTAAGTAGAAAAACTGAACAATTGAAATATTCCAGAAAAAAATAACATTTTTATTGGAGAATTCTCTGCGACATTTAGTCTAAAGAAAATATCCTAAACCCCAACCAATGACTTATCCAACACTGGAATATTTTGTAACATAAATACTGGAATTCATTCTGCTTTTTTGTTTCAATAAAACACTAATACTAGTAAAAACGTACATTTTGGATCAGAACCATCCGGACTGCTAAATCCAGCATCCTTTGCTGACACCCAGGCTGCAAAGCAGTCACTTTCATCCAAAGTAATTGTCAGCATCTGTGTAAAAAGACCATCAGTAAGAAGAATGCAATAATTGTGTCGTATTAAACAAGTCTATAAATTTACTGAAGGAACAGCTGGGAATACAAAGCTAAAAATTAATTTATAACTTGTATTGGTGGATTTAAACTGACAATAAGACAACAAAAAAGGTTATACAGATTATTAAGGACTGAGGTAAAATTTGCTGATTTGCTTCAAAATAAACCAAACCCATCAGATGAATGATTACTGTTCTTCAAAATTTATAACATACTAGAACCCCTGTGAACAAATAGTATACAAAATTATATTCAATATGACTTTGGAACAATAGGTTTAGGAGTTGTAGCTCACCCCAGTTTTCAAGTCTACTGAGAACCAGTTTGGCACATACACCATTTTAAATCTCTTCTTAATTTCTTCTTCAAAATCTACTTTCCCAAGGTCTTCAACTTTACATGCCTGTACAACAAAAGAAATACAGAAATGTTTCAGTTCTGTGTATTGAGTTATATCAATCCTTAAAAACTTTTAACTTAACTTTCATATACACTCAAAATGATTATGACAACTATGACTTCTCTGTAAGTAATGTAGTATAGAAATACACAAGTTAAAGGTTCAAATTTTTCTCCATAAATTGAAAAATAGTTTATGTGGTATGTGATTTTTTTCTGAGGTAATGGTATCAAGCCAGTAGAGAAGGATAAAAAAGAAAAAGTTACAGGAAGACTGAAGGGTGTAGTGAGAGGTAAAAAAAACTCATACTTTTCTTCCAGCTTCCTCAATAAAGAGTCTCAGTTTTAGAGTGCAGTGAATCCTAAACATAAGACAACACCTTGACTTAGTAACTCCACCTCTAAAGTGAGTATGTATGCAAATATGTCTAAGAGATACTTCTGAAAACCCTACTAACAAAAGCAGAAAATAATTGAATGAAGGTACAAATTAACGTTAGAATCTGACGTTGGTCCTAACACTGTTCTCAAATATATACCAATTGTAAATGAAAATTAAGAAAAGCTATTCACTTTTCCACAAGTCTTCTAGAACATTTTTAGTACAAATCTACATTCACCAACCTCATTCCCTTCTTTTTCACTTTAGTCAGCAACCCAGTAAGATAGCTGAGTGTGCTTTATTACTAAATCTTGTTTGGAGCACACAGGATTTTGCAAGAGAAAAAATTGCTGACCATCTCAGTGATCTGAGATTCCAATCCTTTCTCTTTACACTGATTTTCCTCTCCTCTGACCAATCATTCGGTATAGCAAGATAAAGATAACTGGGGACAGACACCACATCTCTCTCATCCCACAGAAGCAAGCGGCACTAGTGAGGAGTCATGTTTCCTGCATTCCTGCCTGCTATCTAGCCAACTAACAGGGAAGTGGTAAATTCAAGCTCCTAGAATATTCCACAGACTACTAGTCAGTACAGTCTCTTGGGATCTGTGGATTCATAGCAGACTTAGGACCTGAAGCACAGGTTTCCCTTCTGCAGACTAAGCTTTCTTATGCTATTACATACAGCACTGGACAGACGTGTCCAAGGCCCTCTGTGGGCCCTCTTCAAAAGAAAACCAAATCAAAACAAACATTACTGAAATTAGGTGCCTATTTTCAGGAGAGAATTCAAGGGTCTGAATTTGAAGTGAATGAAGATGTTGCTAACCCAGCCCCACGTCATGCAAAGAGGTTTCTAAGATGCAGAAAAGCTCAGAAATGCCTCCTCCCATTTAAAAAAAAACAACCTTTGCATGTTGTCTTAGGACAGAAAAAGCCTTATTTTCTACCATAGCAATCTGCCATACTAAAAAAAAAAATCTATTTTTCAAAAAACACAAAGCAATTATTCATCCAACAGTAGATGTTTAATCCAGAATTATGCACTTACCTTCAAGACATCCCAGTATGCCACATTATTATTTGTGTCTTTGGTTAATATGTGTCTCTTGTCGTTAAGAATGTGGCATTGAATAATACTAGCACCCCCTATCAAACAAACAAGAATTAAGGTCACTACAGCAGTCAATTTTTGTCTAATTTTACATTAAATTGAACTGTATAACACAACATGTGTGATTGTTCTTTGGTTTCACTATTATATATATGCATCACCAATGTTTAAACACTATTTTAACCACAACTAACACTACATAAATGATAATCACGTTGCTTTGTTTTTATTTGTCATGGTTTTGGCTGGAATAGTTAATTTTCTTCACAGAGGCTCATGGGTGTTTTAGATTTTTGATGAAAATAGTGGTGATAACACACCAAAGTTTTTAGTTGTTGCTGAGCAGTTGCAGAGCAGTGCAAAGAGTCGTTGCAGAGTAGTGCTTACAAGGAGTCAAGGACTTTTCAGAAATCATAGTATCACATACCTAAAATCTTGAGCCAGTCTTAAAGATCTACCATTTCTGTTAATGATAACAGATTTTATAAACACTCTAGAAAACGGTTGTTTACCTTTTATAACTTGATCAGGCTGTGTACATAGGGGTGGTATAGGATTGGTACAATCATTATCATAGTCTCCAGATGCCCTAAAATTATGAATTCCCTTCAAAGTCTAAAGAAAGAAAAAAAAATAATGACACATTCATAATAATCTAAAAACTTCGCTTTTATCTGTGACTAAGAACTGCCAGCTCATGATGCTATATAGATGTTAACCATCCATTGATGGATAAGATACTTTATTTATAAAAGCAGCATAAATAGATAGCAAAGGAGGTAATTCAAAGCTTGATGTCTTTTGGTCAATTTGAGTATTAACATGTTATTATTTAAAAAAAAAAAAAGCTTACAGATCGTAGCAAGTCACAGTCCAATTGCAAGCAACAGTCCAACAGATGCCAAACCAAGACTGCAAGTTCCATGACTACTTAATTGAATTCACAGAGTGTAAAATACGTCACTTACCCATTTATTCACAGAGGATTTAGTTGTTGCAACCCAAAGTGCCGGAGGAGGATCAGCTGATCTGTCAAGTTCCATCTAAATAATGAAACCATAGACACTTTCAGCCATGCTTAACTTAATTTTGCTCTGTGTACACACACAACATACACTGGCTTTCCTTGTGAATGTACTCTGTTGGCTTAGTATATAAGTAATGTGTACATATATATCTACACACACTTATAGGACTTATATACTGGTATCTGCTTCACACACTTTTTTACACCTACATGTTCCAATGTCATGTCATCTAGAGTTACAGACAACAAAATGTTTCCAATCAGCAGTCTCTTCAAAACCAGTGTCCTCAAAAGACTCAGACTTGTGCATGTAGTTTTCTCCAGTTAAGATAACATTCTGTTTCAGTGCTCAAAAAAAAACCATGATCAATCTTACTGCTGGTTCCCACGATTATGTAAAATATTCTAATACAGTCCTGTGCATATAAAGTACTTCTAAGAAACATCCTTTTTTATCTAAAGTCTTGGCAATGCTGGCTTAGTTTTTTAAAACTGTACTAAAGCCTAGTAAAAACAACTTCTCATGTTTGAAGTATATTCAATTTCAGTAATATCTGAATTTATATACTTTAGGTAACAGCCAGGCATTTCTTCAGACAATTAAGTTTCAGATGTAATTTAGGAGAAAAAGCCAATAAACACTTGTTACCCAGGTAAGAATGTACAATACATATCCTTTTATCAATATATACCTGAAGCCACTGTTTCGTTAGACAACACGCAATATAATTGCATGCTTTACTAAATTCATTATCTATGCTAGTATTTTAAAGACTTTAGCAGAGAAAATTTCAAGTTCTTACTCAGATATATGTTAAATATTTTATTTGAATATAGTCTGAAGTTAATCCATGAGACTTCAAACTGTTGGGAAAAAAAAAAATCTAACACATGCATCAGAAGACACAGCTAAAGATTCATACCAGGCCTAATATTTTATTTCCTAACATAAACATTTGATGATTTAACTTTAACTCTTTTTTTTTTTTAAGCACAGTTTCCCATCAAAATATTCTCTTCAGAGGAGCTTGTTTGCTTTGTAACAAAAACAATACTAGGAACATTTAAAAATCTATAGGTTTTTCACGAAATCCAAAATTCCAAGATTTCTGATTCTAGCCAACAATTAGAAACTGTTACATGTTCTGGAGTGGGGACTGGTCAGCCTAGAGAAGAGAAAGCTCAGGGAAGATCTCATCGATGTGTATAAATACCTCAAGGGAGAGTGCAAAGAGGACAAAGCCAGGCTCTCCTCAGTGGTGCCCAGTGCAAGGACAAGAGGCAATGAGCACAAACTGAAAAACAGGAGGTTCCCTCTGAACATCAGGAAACTTTTTTTTTTTTTTTTGTGAGGATGACCGAGCACTGGAACAGGTTGTCCAGAGAGGTTGTGGAGTCTCCCTCCTTGGAGATTTCAAAAGCTGTCTGGAATCAGTCCTGGGCAACTGGCTCTAGGTGGTCCTGCTTAAGCAGGGGGGGTTTGGACAAGATGATCTCCCAGGGGTGCCTTCCAACCTCAACCAGTCTGTGATTCTGTGAAGCAAAATCAATTACCTTCAGAACTGGTGCCTTTTCTTCACAGATAAGCACACGAATATCAGGATTTCGTAAATCTGTACAATAAATCTTCCTGTCTCTTCCTCCTGAATAAACATGAGTGAAGGCTTCATTGACCTGCAGAGCCCAAACACCTTCATCATGGACTCGATATGTGGCTATACATCTCTGCTGCCCAAGGGACCACAGACGGATAGTCCCATCGGAACTGCCTGAAAGACACTGAGCAACAATCATTGTACTTAAATCAAGCAAGTATTTTAATTTTTTTTTTCTCTTCCATAAAGAGCTTTCACAATTCTTACTTTTTTTTTCCCAGTAAGATGATGCTAAACAAAAGACTAGCAATTAACAACTCTACTCACAATTTCCAGACATTTTGTATCAGCCACCACCCCATACCGAGACGGACCTCATCCAGTGGCAACCCTCCCTTAATCTCTTAATATCTCTAAAATTCTTGTTAGGCTATCTCCTGTAACCTACGACATAAAATAGTTATCGTACTGAAAAGGCTAATGACATTTCTGTGTTCTGTGAAATGCCTTTGCCTCAAATAAAAGCACATACCTGGGTGCCATCTCTGTTCAACAACAAAGCTTTTACATTGTCCGTGTGCCCTTTGAGTTTCATTAGTTTAGCACAAGTTCTTGGATCCCATACCCTTAGAACCTACATAAATAGACATCGGATAACTGCATTAACATTCTTTCCACCAATGCATTTCCTCTACAGAAAATTAAGCCTTCCAAATAAACTGACGCTTATTCTCAACATGCACACATCCATCACCAAAAGCGTATTAGAACAGGATATACACAACTAGATCTTATGCACCTCTAATAATCAGATGGGATTTTCTTCCCTCAATTGTAATTGCATTTGTTCTAGCTTTTTCCGTCATCTTCTTGAGACATTAAGGAATGGAAGTGACTGGAAGCAGGATAGCGTGATGTGGGGAAAGAAGAAAAAGATTCTGAGAACCCTCTCAGATGCTTGGCTGGTATTTTCATTTTCATATTGACTTGGAAATAAAATTCTCACAAGATTAGATTAGGAAAAAAAATCTCTTGGGGGGAACTTTAGGGCATTTTACCTTTCTCTACGACAAAAAGCACGGTCTACCTCTTGCTAACACTTAACTTCATTAGCTCACTTCATTTCCCAACACTGCAGGGCCTTGCAAGTTGCTGCACCATTTCCTTCTTACCTGTGGCACATGCTTCAGCTCTTCTGGTGAAATTTAATGATCGCTGATATAGAGAGGTTTACACGAGATAGATAATGTATTAAAACTATGTGGATAACTTACACATTTTTATACTGAGGCAGGTATTTGTACCCTACACTTCAACTTCTGCTTCGAAAAAAAAAAGTGTCCACCTTCACTGTTTAAAACACGAAAGCTCCTATAGACATGAAACTGGAAATAAATAAAAGTGCCTCTTTTCTTTACATTAAAATATGAACTGAAGCAGAACGAGCCTTACCAGATTTTTGCTTACCTTTTCAGTGGACCCTGATACAATAACTGTTCCCATTTGATTCATTGCAAGGCTGTAGATAGAGTCTTTGTTCCCACTCAGGGAAGAAGCTATTTCAAAATAAAAAGTTAACATTTTCAATTTTAATGCTGTCATTTAAAAACATACTTATTTATTCAGTCAAAAATGCTACCTTTTCAGACCCAAATGCAGGTTGACCCATGAAAATATTGCCACCCCACCCCATGTATGGGGCTCCTTCAGAAAAAGGAAAGACTGTAGACAGCCTATTGCTATGAAAGCACCATCACGATTCTCGATCTAGTGTTATATAAAAACAAAGTAACCCCTCAGATTTGTGGTCACTACAATCCTGGTATCCTTCTGGCACAATTCAGTGCAGGGTACTCTTGCTGTTCTCAACTACTTCATTAGAGGATGGTACTTCTAAGTGATGGCATAATAACAGTGTTTGGGTTTATGTGCAGAGATTTTTCCAAGCCAAACAACAGTAAAATTCTACATTATAAATTAAAGACTGTTCTCTTAGTTCAGTGGAGATGCATTACTAAACTTTCACTGCAGGGTTGAAATATATGTTACTTGGACGTGGATACCACCTTATTTTTTGGGAAAACCATATAGCAACTCTTCAGCATCACAACTACTTGTAAAAGACTACAGTAATCAGAGTTCAGGAATTCCGTACCATCTAGCCTAGTCTAGTTTTGGACAGATTAAAGTACCAATCCCTCAACTGGGGACAGCATGCTCACAGAATATGAAAATCATCCATACAGAGAGCACCATGAGGCATTTCAGCAAGCTTCAAAGATTCAAAACCATACCATTGGTATGCCAAAAAGCCTAAGACAGCACGAAACTATACCATCAGCAAATGTGAAATTTTATATAGTGACTTATGCATGCCATGGAAATAAGTTTTTAACACACTATTTGTGACCCGTATCATAAACATTTTGTCAGGGAAACAACTGTGCAGCTTTACTTCAGGGTCCTCTTAACCATTAGCTATAGTTATCTAAATGTAACCTTTCAAATGAAATCTATTATTCGTAGCCAAAATAGGTAACAGTCTTTAATTGTCCCCAGAGAATAGCTGAATCTAAAAAGTAGTACTAAAAACCTTTGAAGGTTAGCACACTGTCCAACAACCACACAATTTATAAAAGGCTTTAAATCCGCCTCTACAGAGTTGTCACAGGCAGGAGAACATCAGGAACGGGAGAGAGAATCTGAAGTGCTCAGAAACAAAATCTATGCAGGAAAAAAAGCAAAGCTCGACTCCTCCCTCTTCTGGAAAGGACTACCTCTCAAAAGCAATCTCTCTCCATCTAATTTAAATTATGGCTATGCTGATTTGAGAGACACTCTTTAAAAACAGGTTTCCGTACGTTTCTTCCCTGAAATCAGACAGGAAATTAAACCACAAATACAATCTCCACTTGCACTCTAAGGAAATCACTGGTATTCGAAAGGACTGAGGAAAACCAGGACAGACGCTGTGTTCTTCTCAACAGAAGCACTCTTAGTTGGGAGCACTGTACTTACAAAGAAAAACAACTTCCTTTCCCTCCCCCCCAATGAAGCATTACTGCTCTAACTCCAGAAATGCAAATTTATTTCTGTCATCTTAGAGGTAATGCCTCTACTTCATTTTCATCTTGTGTTCAAAAGAAACGCCAGCTCCTCAGTACTCCCCGTCATGATTCACTTGAACCATTTGGGTTCTGTATCACTGTAGCAGTGTTTAAGAAACCCATTTTTCCACCACAACCAAATTTCCCCACGAACAACGAAATAAATTCTTTCTTCACAAACTCTCTGTTCAGCCAGAAGATAGCGTGACTTAAAGTTATCAGTAAAGTTTGGTGATAAAACACTTCTACTCTCAGTGATAACAAACTTCTGGGGAACAATACATAAATCTATTCAGTTATGTGCAGTCACGTGTCATCCTACTGCTATTCTGCAGCCCAAAATAGCTCACTAGAAGCCATCTCTGCTGAACGCTACACAAACATGTCAGCATAAGGCTACATCTGAACTAAAGTACTGTAGACAAAAAATGCAAAACTGACAGTTCTGCCCAGCAGATGCACCTTTAGTTTTTCAAGCTACCAGACTCTTAAAATTAACACACCTTTCAGAATCAGATAAAACAGTAATTCCAAAAAACCATACCAAGCAATGATATGGCTGCTTCTTATTTACATAATCACATACTTCCTGAAATTTTTTCATTCATCTGTTGTGCCAATTCCAAATTTTAGTTTTGCAGATTTTTTTTTTTTTTTTTGAATTATTCCTAACCTATGAATGAATAGGCAAGTAGTCTTATTTAGGAAATTTAAGTGTGACAGTATGGCAAGATAAAGTATTTCCCAACGCATACAGTTGAGACTCTACTACTGTTCAAACATGCATCAAACACTAAATATAAAATGAAAGAGATCACTCACTTTGAACAATATTTTTCCGAACTACCTACAGACAGCAAAGCACACTGTGGTCAAACTAGATCTCTTTCCAGAAAACACACTCTGTAAGAGCCAATGCAAAACAGGATGCTGACAACCCAGATTTGTGTTATTCATGCAAGCAACTTACTATAACCGAACTTGAAGATTGGTGTTATACTTCCCAGAAGAGAAACTTAACCAGCTCTATGCTGGCTATTCTAAGAAAGTGGTGTTGGAATTGCTCTCTGCGGAAAAAATCTCATAGTTCACTGCAATGTATTTACTGGGATAGAGAAGAAGGACCAGATAATTTCTTAAAAGATGATGATGAAATTAAGGATTAATCCTGATGGAGAATCTACCGACAGCTCTAATATTTAACTAGCGAGTTAGATCTCACTAGTACGCTATCCCTACATGTAACCGGTGCTTAGTATTACTCCAACACCATCCACAACTGCAGGAATTTGTATCTAAATTTATCTAGTAACTTTATTCTTCTGACAGATACTTTTGATAAATGTATCAAGTTCTGCTTTAGGAGCTGTACTGCATTTGTTGCAGCATCTAAATAAACATACAAAATACATTATAGAAATTTTCCCTCAGGATATTTCTCGGTACATTTTCTGTATATTATAATTTGTATTAGTTGAGGAGCAAAATGCTTCTCAAGCTAAAGATCTATTAAGTTTCAATGAACAACAGCTCATTACATTTCAGGAGAAAATATTCAAAGAGACCTGTCCTCTTTTCCGAACACCGTGACTGTTGGCTGCTCTAGATTTTCAGCTATTATATAATGCAACAAATGGACTGAGTACATACTAAAAAAACCTTAAAGATTCTTGCACATTTTTTTTATGTACACACAGAAACTGGTATCTGTAGTCTTAAAATGATCACACAGATTATGCTGCTCAAAGTACGTTGCACGTCTCCCCTCTGTAGGTACCTACTTGTGACAGTGTTATTTGAGGCAGTCAGTGCTGTTAGCGTATTTACATCCCAGAGGAATATCTGTCTGTCCAGCCCAGCAGATGCTACCAGTTCTTTATCTTTTGCATATGCTAAGGCTTTCACATAATCCTACAATAAAGTATAACAACATGAGTGAACAATATTATCCATTTGAAGTCTACATCATAATATTTAAAAGATTGTCAGTGATAACATACAGTAGTTACAGATAATGTTTTTCACCTTATGCGTCCTTAGTGTTGACATGCAAAATCCCTTATGTGCATTCCACACTTTAACAGTAGTATCTGAAGAAGCAGATATCACTAAATTGGAAAGAATAAAAAGTAAACTTCAATGGCTTATGTATTATGTTAGAAAATGTCTGCACTATTTTTTAATTTTCTTCTCAAATGATTTAATGAAAATTGAAGCGTGTATACATGATTCATTTAAACATGTGCTTACATTATTTTTTACCAAATTTACAACATGCATCACAGAAATACATTTTACATGACAGAAGATGTAAAACCATGGAAGCAGTAGATAATAAAGTTTTATACATAATTTCTGAATACTGTTTTTAAAACATTTTAGTACTTACATGTTTTACCATTGCAGCAGAGTACAATATCATTTACCCAATCTGTGTGATGTTCCATAGATGCTATATAAGGGTCTTGCTGGAAATTAAAAAAAAAAAAGTTTATAAGATCTCTTCATGAATAGAAAAGATAGCAACTATCTGATCCTATTGTGACATTTTCAAGCTTCAAGTGGATTGAAAGTTGCCGAATTGAAGTTGCTTGAAGTCACTATTCCTGTTTTTCTTTTTTTTTTTTAATGTAAGATATCAAAGTAATTTTCAGAGAAATTCCTATACATTTTAAACTCTCAGTCCTATTTCATATATAATTTCACCTTAAAGTGTCTGGTTTTGTATCCTGTCTGTACAGGAAGACTTATAACCAAAACAGCAAGGCCTGCCAAGCTAGTTATTTCTGCATTTATGGGATCGGTCTTGTTCTGTTGCAAAGAGAAACAGAACAACCAAAACACAATATAAGGATCTCTTAGGATCTCTCTAAGTCACAAGCTTTACAAAGCTTCATCTCCTGTGTCTTTCACATGGAAGCCCTAATTTCCAGTAATCTGCTCAGGTTCATAACACTTACCTTTTGTTCAGTGGGACCCATGGCAGGGGACCATCCCCTACAAGCAGCTTGGCAGAAAAGGTCCTGGAAGTCCTTGTGGACACTATATTGAACAAATGTGCGACCTTGCTGCAAAGAAGGCTAATGGTATCCTGGGCTGCATCAGGCAAAGCATCACCAGCAGGTGGAGGGAAGTGATCCTTCCCCTCTACTCAGTGAGGCCAAACCTGAAGTGCTGTGTCCATTTCTGGGCTCCCCAGTGCAAGAGAGACATGGACATACTCAAGAGAGTCCAGCAAAAGGCCACAAAGATGATTAAGGGACTGGAACATCTCACCTTTGAGAAAAGGCTGAGAGCGCCAGGACTGCTAAGCATATGTTTAGCATAACGTTTTAATAAATTTTCTTTAGTTAGAGGATCAAATGCAATGGTGAAAGAAAGTGGAACCAACAGAATGTGATTGATGGTTCCTCTTCTTCTTCAAAGTAAAGGTAACAATAAAGGGGAGATGATGACTGAGGATCCTCTCAAAATAGCAGAATACACAAAACAGTCCATCGAAAAGTTAATTCATAATTAACATAATATACATAGTCCTAGCGATTGATTTTATGTCATCTTTACCACTGAAAATAACAACATTCTATATTTATCTCAGATGTGACTAGTTCTTTGGGATGTAGGCCCAAGCGTGGGTTTGTAAAATCTCACATATTTTGCTACAATATGAACAGTATCAAAATGATTGCCAGTTGTTAATAAACAATATCAGGTGTACACCTGTAGGCAGCTTACTAGCATGATAACTCAGAAAAAAAAAGTAGATTTAGAGTGAGAAATTCTCTTGGCTTACCTTGTGCTGATTGACGCTCCATATCCTTATAATAGAGTCTCGGCCTGCTGTGAAGAGTCTATTTAATGCTGGATCCAGCTGAAGTGCATTTACCCCATTTCGGTTATACTTCTCCACCTCATCTCTAATCACATAGGAGACCTAAAATACATTTACACAAATCTGATTATGGTATTAAGATATTGACTTGGCCATAAAATGCTACCATCTAATTTCATTTTTGTAAGGTTCTCAGGTAGAAAATATTAAGAGATTTAAAAGCATTTAATGAGTCTGTCAGTTTGAGAGTTACCACCACTCTCAGTCATTTTTCCCCCCCCCTGAAAATGGGGAAGAATCATAAAGAAGCTGTTAGCAGTGCCAGATATGGAGCCTGAAGGATTATTTAATCATTACAACTCCGGCTTAGACTGAAAGAATCCTTAGTTCAATTCCCTCCTCTGCACAGATATTCTGGGTGATCCCAGACAACACAGTGAGTTCATGTCTCATTTTCCAAGCAGGTTTCATAGCTTCTAAAGCTGGGATGACAGTGTTTCCCAAACTCACAGGGGAGAGCATAAAACCACTAAGGATTTACACAGCATTGAAAGACTGCATGTACAAATTGTAGCTATCCCAGATATCACTAGTAGTAGTATTATGATACTTTAAGAAGGCAATATTTGACACCATTTTTTTTTTTTAAACTACCTCCTTTGTAACATAATAAGAAGCACAAATATTTACTGTTCTTTCAATCAGAGAAATTATTCTTTCAGTTTCTCTCGTTCTTTATTTGACAGTACTGTGTGCATTGGTCATTTCATTGTTTTGTTCAGAAACACCAAATGGAGATTTAAGGAGACAAACTGCAAGGGCTACAGCACTCTCCACTATTACTGTGCAGTAAATGCAATTATAAGGGAAACTGAACAGAATTTTCAGTGGTCCTCATCACTGAAGAAACATTTTACAGCATCTCAGATTCTATACCACAAGAACTGACAGGTCCATTTGGTGACTGTGGCCAGCACCTCAACTGCATTCTCTCATCCCTATGCAGCACAGCGAGAAAACTGCTGTCTCTAAAAACCCCGCATCCAGCCCTGTTCCCTCTGTGTTAGGAACAGCCACAACAGGTCTATTGACAGCACTGGAGGATCAGAACTAGAGCCTCCTGAATACTTCCGCCCCAATACTCTCCATTACTATCCCACAAGTCCATTTACTACACTTAATCTGTTGTGTCCCAATGCTCTTAAAAGCCCCTCTGGCTCTGTCTTTATAAGCTGCTCACAGTCCTTGCGGAGTCGTAGCTCTTCCTCTCAGTTTCACATCGTGTCCTAACTTCCAACACTCTTGTATTCTCCCACCCATTGCAGACTCATCCATAACATTCTTGCTATCCATGCTCAAGTCTCCACCTACACACAAATTCAGAGACATTACTGAGAGAAGACATAGTTAAGCACACACAATAGTGTTATGTCAAAAAACTTCAAATACTTCAAGTGGTTTTTTTTTTTTTGTGATGTACAGAGCAAGATGTATGTGCAACTCCTCACCCAGGCTTGATCATACCATGTCTACAATGCTAAAAGACCCACACAGCCTACTTGAGTAAAAGAATGTTATGAACAAAGTCAAGGTCTACCACCATACAAAACACAAAGCAAAGGGATGGCCATCAAATTCACACTGCTTTCAAACTATTTGAATAAAGGCAATGAAAATATTCAGTTAAAAACACTAAGCGTGAGCAGATAAACACAAATTAACATTAGCTAGAAAGAACTCAAAACCTCTGATAAGTAGATCAGATTTGATGTTCGGTACTAGGGAGAACACCTTTCTGAAACACATTGATGGAGTCAAGATCAGCAGAGGTCCTTCAGCAGCTGCTCCTCCAAACAGCTAGCAGGATATTTTTTGACAAATCCCCAGTTTTTGGAGTTGTTCCTCTTCTGTCAGTCATCCCCCAGATTTGTTATATTTTCAGGTATGAATCAGAGTTCTCTCTTTATTCCACTCATAAAGAAGACTGTCAAACTATGTTGGTCACCTGTATTGGGTTTACATGGCACAGGTTTGGTAGCAGGGGGCTGTAGGGGTGGCCTCTATGAGAAGAGCCCAGGAGCTGCCCCATGTCAGATCAGAGCCAGCTCCAGCCGGCTGCAACAGGGACCCGCCGCTGGCCAGAGCC
>VXAA01002714.1:170534-230162 GCA_013399115.1 Anseranas semipalmata | reverse complement strand
AGCCGTCTTCCTGAAGCCGGGCCAAGCCTGGCCTGGCCGTACCGGAGCCCCCAGCATCCGCCGCCCCCCGCGGCCGGGCCCCGCCGCGCCCCCACCTGCACTTTCCGCCGCCCCGCCGTGTTCTGCCGATGATGCGCCGCCATCTTGCATGTTGACACTCTGATGTCATTTCCGTGGAGGGCGAGTCGGCCCGGAAATCCCGCCCCCTTCCTTTCCCCAAGCCCGCGCAGCGAGGCAGTGCGGGGACGGTCGTTGACCGAGCCGTTGCTAAGGCAACTGCCGGAGGGGGCGGGGCCAGCGCTCTCGCTTTGCCAGCGGCCTTGCGCCATTTTGTGCCCACAGTCGCCAACCTCCTGTCCTTGATCACGGGGCCGCCTCCTTACCTGCGTTGCTGCTCCCTGCTTGTTAAAAATAAACTTTCATTTCCTGCGTTGGCTTAAGGGCCGTGTTTTTATCCCTGGGCTAGCTCTGGAGGCCAGGCCTGCAGGCTGAGGTCGTTTGCCCCAGTCTGGAGGGCTCCGCTTGGGGCTGAGGTGCTTAGCCGAGGCTGGTGCTGGGTCCCAGCCCTGAGGTGCTCCAGCTCACGGTGTGAGGTGGGCTGAGTGCCTCCGAGGTGTGGGGAGCTTTACACACACCCTTCGGGGTGCCCAGCTCCACAGCCTTTGTTGTAAGAGTCTGTGGTGGGGGACGAAAGCTCAGCCTTTGTTTGAGGCTCTCCCACTAACGCAATAGGAAAGACTTAATTATCTTTCCCAGAGAGCCAGGGAAAGTTGTATTATTTTGTCTAAATAGTTCCTGAAGTTATGAGTGTATGACCATGTATGAAATTCTACACTGTTTTTCAGATGGGCCTCCCAGTTTAAAAAAATCTCTTTAGCGCTTAAACAGTTAATGCGTGAAGTGTTGAGTTGCAGCAGTAACTATATTCTGGGTAAAGATCTGTATAAAATTGTGGATAGGGTTGTCTTCTTGGAAGGTATATTTTTTTATGGACTACTTCATTATGGCAGTACTGCAAAACAATAAAGGCAATTGGAAGAGGAAACTGGTGAATTGGACAGAGGATAGATAATACCTAGTGACAAAAATTTACTGTGAAAAAATAGGGGTAAAGGGGTAGGTGAAAAAGATATATTCACATATTCATGTTCTTGTTTATTGCTGATTGCAGCCATAACCAGAAGATTCACTGGTCATTCGCCAATGCTAATATAAATTTTGCTTATTTTTAAATAGATCACATTTTCTGGCATTGCTGAGTGCACTGTGTCATCATCACTATTGCAAGTCGAGGGTAAGATTCTGAAATGAGATCTGCCTTGACCAGAGCCCTTCCTTAACTGCAGTATTTCTACTAATTGGTGTTATTACAGCAGTGGGAAGCATATGATTCAAAGCATTTAAGACAAATGTAAAAAAAAGTTATACTGTTTAACACATTGCATTTTTTCTAAGATAAGATCAAAGCTTTTTTTTTTTTTTTTAAACAATAATTTAGTGGTGTACTAGCTTCAGGCTAATGGTAATTATCAGAGCGTTTCAGATGCTGATATGCATAGCCTATGTAATCTTAACGGATTGTGAACTAAAGAGTCAACATGAAGTTTTCTGCCTAAGTAAATACTGAGCCAAGTGCCTTACTACATTTCAGTGTGCATTGGTCCACAAAGAAGTTTGAGACTTATTTTCACAGCACAATAATTTTCATGCATACTTTAAATTCTTTCTTGAAGATATTGACATGTTTATGATTTTTCTGTTACTCTGATAAAATGGAATAATTTAATTCATAAACCTTAATAATTACTTCATAATCCATAATCACAAGTGGATTATTCACTTACTAGAGTTAATCTTCATATTGTGTCTTCAAGGGCAATCTTCTTGCTTTGTATATTTGTTTTAAAATTAGATTTGTTTATAGATTGAGGACCTTTGTTATTTACATTGTTGTGTAGTTTTTAAATTGCTTTTCCTCTCTGTGCGTTGAAGAACTGACAATTTGTGGATAGTCCCTGCTATTAGTATAGATACTACAACGTTTCTTAAGCCTTTCATTATCAACAGTTCTTTACTTGAAGGAGAAAAAAAAATGCACAATGATCACTGTGTCATAGAGTCATTGAAGTTGGAAGGGACCTCTGGAGATTGTGTAATCCAGCAAAGGTCATATTTGCTGAGGGCTGCTAAAACACAAGAATTATCATAATGATAAGTGATAAGTTTCTGGCTTCTGTGTGTATGTTTAGCAAGTCTGAACTGATACGGAGTCTTAAAGAGAATATTACACTAAAAATGTGGTAGATAAGATTTTCTTTGTTATGCAGTAAATCTTTCAGCCTTCCATGATGTTTGTGTCCTTTTAGGAAAGTGATAAGATCATCTAATGTATAATGTTAGCTGTTTGCTTTTGGTTTTGGAAGAGAGGGAACATGCTGTATATATGAGTCTGGGGATTATTTTTTAATTTCCCTGAAAATCTGATCATCTTTGGCTAAATTGTGAATTTCTGAAAACACCAGTGTAAACAAACAGATGTTGAGCCAAAGAGGAAGTGTGAGAGAACTGAGCAGGATTCAAGAGTTAAGCCAGGACATGGAGATAAGGAGAAAACTAAATGGATGTTTATTGGATGAGTAACCATTGTAATAAATAAAAATATAAAGATATTTCCTCAATAATAATAGGGTAAAGAATGCTATAGCATTTGCCAGCTTCTTCTCTCTGGTGTTCCAGCCCCTTTGTGAGGTTTGCTGCAGCACTGAAAAAAATCTTAAAAGAATTTAGAAATAAGCTGTAAGAATGATTTGGAGCCTGAGAAGTAGGAATTACGATGGAAAGTTCAGATGGTTTTTGCATACAGAAGAGAAGATGAAGGGAAACATTATAGCAGTTTTCAAATAATTAAGAAGAAATATGGAATAAACTCATCTTCATGTCCACGATGAACGAGACAAGAAATAATGGACTGAAATTGCAGTTCAGAAAATTCATATGAAGCACAAGAAAAACCTTTTTTTGGCAGTGAGAATAGTGAAGCACCAGAATACATTGCATATGGAGGTTTTGGAATCACCATCTGTTGTAACAAGAGACTAGACAAATATCTCCAGGAATGACATCAGTATAGTTGGTGCTGGTTTGGGCTAAAGTGTGAACGAGGTGGCTTTAGGATACCACTTCCAACCCCATTTTTAAATATAATTATAAAAGTAGAGAATGTTTTTCATAAGCAAAAAGCTCTTTAATCCTCTAGGAAATGCTGTAATAGGTTATGTAGCTGGGAGAAGAGCTACATAAAATCAAGCTATGAAGAAGACGTGCATTTTAAGACCGGCTAATCACTGAACAAATCCCCCAAAGGACATGATAGATTCTACATAGCTTCAAGCCAAAAGTATTGTAGCCAATATATAATTTATGAGCATGACTCAGAGGTAACTGAAATTACTGTATTTATTCTGTATTTTATGGGGTGTGAATGCTGGTGATCTTAAGTCCTATTTAATTTTGTTGTGACTGATTTTTCCTGGGATATCACGTCCTACATGTCTACATAAGCAAGACATTTGTTGAAGTAATATAATCCACTTTAGACTCCTTCATGTCCAAAATCTGCTGTAAAAGTCACAAAAATATATTCACAGAACAATGTACAATGGTCACAGCCTTTGCTGTGTTACTCTGGCGTGTGTGTAACTGCACGCCTTGCTGCTGGATTAACCTCCAGAAAGAGCTCAGAATTCATCTGGAATAAAGTTGTGATTTTAGATGACAGTCTGAAGACCCACAGATTTTTTGTATGACGTTTCTTGCATGGTTCAGAATGAGGGAATATTTGCAGAAATTTAATGAAAAATACTTCCAATCAGTTTACAGTCAGTCTGGTTTTGACTGCTGGATGAAGAGGAGGTAGTTTCCTTATGGCACAGAAGGGGCAAGAGTTAGCAGAGTCACTAAGGCAGGTGACGTGTTTGAGCATGTATCAGCTGGGCCGTATGAGCAAGGGCTCCGTGCATACGATAGCAAAACAGCGACTACACATACATTTTTGATGACTGGCATTTCATGAAGTAGAAGATATGGAACCAGTATGATGGCAACTGGAAACAAAGAAAGAAAATAATTTTTCAAGCCATTTTGATAAATCAGATGCCCCAGGTAGCTAGAGAGGAGGGACAGACAGAACTAAAATCCGTGAGGCTTTGGAGGAAGAAGGTGAATAATTATTTCAGCATAAACGTTGCTTTAAACTTGCTTTCTAGCATTAATCTAAGAACTACTAAATATTGTATTCTGGTTCTCTAGCATGTATGGTTTGTTTGTTTGTTTTCAGTTTGTAAAGCTGCTTGGTATTGTTGCATTCTTGACAAAAAGTTGAACTTTAGACTTCAATCTTATAGGGAGCTATGGTAAGAAATATGTTTGAAACCGAATGCTCAGTCCTTGGTAGAGTCTTCCATTCGTCATTCCATAATTATGTTTGGAGGCATGCAGTAAAAGGTGAAGCTTCAAGAATAAGCTGTGTAAGCAAGAGTGCATCGGAAATACTGGGAATCTTTCAGAGATGATAACAGCAATTTTTTGCATGCTTATAATAAGCATGTTACTTTTGAGAAATACAAAATGCTTCAAAAATACTTACTCTGTTTTTCAGAATACTAAGAAGAAACAGAAGGAATGGCTTGAACTTTAGGCACTGAGCTTATTTTCAGGCTTACTCAGTGTACATTAGGTCATTAGGCAGAAAGCTACTTTGTGTAACAACGCATTTAATGTGTACTTACCATAAAAGCTATTTCCTGTTATTCTGTAAAACCAATTAGCTATTTACCAAATACCAAATTTCATGTCCGTGTGATTTCTTATTTCATCATGCGCTACGGAGAAAGGAAAATGGGAATCATATAAATTATTACCTTGATATATTCATCACATGCTTTACACTATTATTTTTTTTTTTTCCTAAAAGGGATTGGGGCACACCTTTAGTGTATCTCAGATATCTTGTTGGCCTGAGCCCCTGAATTTTTCTCAGTGACAAACTCAGGCCTTTACATATTCTGTATAATATAAATCTGCTTCTGTGTATGTGTATTTGTGTTTGTGTGTTCTTTTTTGTTTTACTCTACACATAGTATTTAGTTATTGTGCATTCCAAGTATAGCAAAGAAGATGTATTTCTTTTTGCCTGCTGTTCCATATCACTCTTGTTCTGGGGATATAGTATTTTATACGAGGCATTCCTGGCATCTCTTGCTCATTTAGGTCTTGAAATTAAGGAGAGTCCTGAAGCTTCTGGCCAGCAGCTGAATTAATTCAGTCGACAATGGATGCATTTGAGTTTGCATTGTAATAAGGATGTGTGCATTATTTAGAGATGGCTCTTAATGTGGTATGTCAGCTGTTTTATAGTAACTGGGGGCATGCCTCTTTCTCTGTCTGCAGATTTAAGATACAGACAGGAGGGAGGATACCAAGTTCTCTGGAGCTGCAGCTGTAGTATACAGAAATCCCTGCAAATAGTATGTTTATTACAAGTGTATTTGGTGCAAGATCTCTGCTTGCATGACCAAGGAGTATCAAATTTTATTGCTGAGTAGTGAACTGCCACCATGACGTAACTTGTAAGAAATATCATTTATGCCCTATAAGCATCAGGGTTAATAACTTACACTGTTCCAAATAAGTGTTATAAAGAAGTATTATACTATGAAAATCTGCTATCAGTTGTCAAACTGTGTTTGTATGTCAGTAGGGCTAGATAGGGATTAGAAAATGAAGGCCTAATCTAATCAAAACTAATGATTTTGAGTTTTTGAGAAGGCCACAAGTGTTCACAAATTGTAGCAGTGCTTAATTGTCTTTTCTGTTAAATAACGTGCCTTTTTTTTGGTCCGCATTGGACTAGTTTCAGCTTTCAGCTTTTGTGTGGTGGATTGAAGAGCTATCCACTATTAAAGCTCTGATTCACCTGAATTTAAGTTAGGAGCTTGAATAACAGAGTATCATTCCTATAAATGGGAAAAGAGAAACCTTGTGTGAACCCTTCTCTAAGACAGAGGCAAGAGTTGTGTGTCAGTTATTCCACTGAATATAGGAGTCAAAGATTTCTAGGATTACACCACAGAGTATTTCTCAGAAGATAGAAATGAGTAGACGAGGATGCTGGATAGAATCTGAGGTTAAGAGGGTCATGCAATGTGCATGAATCGTCAAATGCCTTGAGATTTTTAATAAGTGTATTTGTCTGAATGGTAATTTAAAGCAGCATCTTGTGTTTAGAGTTGTAGCACAGTCACAAGATACATTTAACTGTACAGAAATCTGGTTTTTGAGCACTTGACATCTACGTGCTCACAGTCATTAGACTAATGGTGGTGTACTAATGCTACCAAGAACAAAATATTTTTCTTGTGCTCTGGCAATAAAAAGGAAAAAGGAGATTGCTATACTTTGCAGTTAATGGAAGAGAGATCTAGGGCAAGAACATGGCAACTAAATCAACAGTTAGTTGTTTCTGTAATGAACATTGTCTTTTTGATGTTAAATGAGCTTTTTTTTTTTTCTTTTTTCTTCTTTCATTATACTGAGGAATAATGAAGGAAACTGAGAAGAAAACAATGTTCTTACTATGCAGCTGGTTTTCCCCACCCTGAAACTGCCTTCCTAGTAGGAGAAAGTAAATTTCATGGAGTAATGCAAGAAAAGTTGGTTGTCTAAATGTTTTGCTCTTAGCTGCAAATCCTAAGGTTTTCTTTTAACAGCTACAGGTATATATATATATTTTTATCCACACCTTCCTTTCTTTACGTTACAGGTATTCCAGTGTGCAAAGAAATGCAGAAGTGCAACACTTTGTACTCCTTTGAGATCTGTCTTTATTCCTCGTGCCCCATTTTTCACGGGGTTGGATTGATGAAAAGGATACAGCAGAAGTATGTTCAGGTAAGGATGCTTTTTGTGTTTGTGATGGAGATATTTAGCAGATAGAGTGTTATAAAATGTGGCTGATGTTGACCAGAGCAGATACAGTGCCATTATAGAGTGATGTTTTACTGATATTTAAAATTCTACTCTCTAAATTGAACTTGTCCTGAGAACATACTGTTGCTTTCAGGAAAAATAATTTACACTTGAACTTAAAATGGCTTATTGTTGCTTGCATCACTGAACACTTAGCATCTTTATTTCTTTAAAACCATCTTTAGTTGTTTCCTTTGCTGATGGTATCTATCAGGCAAAGTGTTTGATCACAATTGTTTTTCTGTTTGCATGCATTAGAGCTGCTTGGCTTTTAAGGACAGCGTAGTTTCTTCAGTATAATTCTTCCAGCAAAACCCCTGACAGCTCTTTATCATTTGTCAGAAAGATTTAGGATCTATCCAATAAAGAGTAAAATAATTTTTGGACAGTAATGGGTGCTTTTGATGTAAGAGAAATAATTGTACTTGGCAATAAGGCGTATCAGTAGTTTATACCTGTTACTACCAATACCTGTTGGTAGCAGATTTTATCCATAACTTTTAATTTAAAATATAACTAACTTCAGGATACGAGGATAAACATTGTGATTTTTATTTTGCTCAAAACAAGATGAATATTTTAATGAAAGTTACGGCATAAAGTAATATCGAATGCATTTTGAGCTCAGATTTTGTATATATAAGTATACAACTATTTGAATATGAGGTTTTGTCTTTATAAAGTAAAATGAATACACATCATAGCCAGGGAATAATAATAAATAGAATTTAAGGAATGAAACCCATTAATGTGTAAGTGTAATTTCTGACCAAAAGCTTTTAATGAAGTGCAAAATTTGTCCCAATATGTAATGTATGCTGGAAAGTTCAGTGGGTTAAAAGTTCAGCTTCAGAAGGAAATATGAAGCAGAACAGCTTTTGTTTTCATATGTTTCTACATATATTTTTCCTGTTGAACAGAAACATTCTGTGCTTTTAGTAACTGTGATTTCAGAAAAAATAAAATAATTGAGTACTATTTAGGTGATTATTCTTCAAAAGAATCACCCTCTTGCTTTTTAATTTTTTACAATATTCCCGGTGAGATCACAAAATTTCATTTATTGCTCTCAGAAGAACAACCAAGCTCCTCCTTCCATCCCTCCCCCAGGCATCCCAATACAAAAGAAAACTTTCTGGATGGGAGCTGGCTAGGTAGATACGATGTTCTTTAGAACAGAATGGTTACAGTGAGAAAATGAAAACTTTCTGTCTCTTAGAAGATATCAGCTAACTGTAATTAGCTTAAGGAATCAGTACGAAGTCTTTTTATTTCAAAGGGGATGTTGTAAGTGTTCTGTTTTTGCTAAATATTTGTATACTATGAGAAATATGCATCACTAAATTTGTTAATTTCAATCTACATATATTGGATTAAAATATTTAGGGGTTTCTGTGTGTGTGTGTGTCTGTGTGTGCGTCTGTGTCTGTGTGTGTAAATACGTTCACATATGTTTTTAGGTCTTAGATGTGGTTTTATTTTAGGTACAGGTAGAATATACATAAGAAAATGTAAAACTGCTATATCGCAGCAAACAGGCAGCTATTCCTTTAATTTACATGTAGCAGTATAACATTTTACTAAATGTTAATATAATTCTCATTAATTTCAGACTGCTTTCTGTCATCTTGGTTTGGTATGCTGGCTGATGCACAGTAGTCCTCAAATTAGCTTTCATACTATCTAATTCGGGCTTTAATTATCTTCAGATAGAGCAATTTCTTTTCCTGCAGAAATCTGGAATGTTTGTCTCGTGAAAATGCTGGTGAGTGATTTTTTCAAGACATTTAAGTAATGCACCATCTAGCCTGTTGCATCCATTTCTGATTTTGGAAGTGATGGTGTGAACAGGTTTTATTATATTATATTGTGAATAGCTTTTCATTTTGTATCTGTTTCAAAAACAAACAAAGATAGCTATCGACACAAAAACCCACAAAGTTTGCTAGGGGGGAAGCGGGTTGTGGAGAGTGGGGAACAAAATGCATGGTGGAGGAAATGACCATGGATTTTAGAAACAGCGGTAGTCCAATAAAATGTGTTCTATTTCCCAGTTTGTTTTTAGAAAGGAATAAAATAAATCTGTTAATGTGATGATAATTAGTGGTAGTTAGAAGAAAAAACAGTAATCTGAGAGCAGATGTATTTTCTCTGTATTGGAACTGAGTAGGTGATAGCAGTAGCTTTTTGCAAGGTGTTATACAGCACAGAAAAGAGAGAATTCTTAGCCTATTTCATAGGGTTGCTGTGAGCTGCTTTCTGCTTTTTTCTTTTTCCTTGCAGTTTCTTGTTTCAAAAACATTTGAGCTACATGTGAAAGTGTTTTGATTCCTTTTAAATTATGTTTTTTTTAAAATATTAATAATGGGTATTCATTACAGTATATATGTCTACTGCATCCGCATATCCACATATAAAGTTAATGGTGAATTTGAAGATGTTTATAACATTCAGAGTTTTCAGATCGATGTTTCCTGTGTGTGGTGAACTGGTTAAATACAAAGTTTGAAATCTGGAATAGCTAATGCAGATCACTGATTTTGCTGACATCCAGTTTGCTCTTGTAGATCATATGAAAGCAAGGAAAGTTTTGGCAACTATGGACAGATTCAGTGTAAGATTGCATTTAAGTGTCTAAATAGACTGTTTGTCTGTGATCTGGGAGTTTAATCTCCCATTACAGACAGTGGAGGTTTGTTGTCACTGGAGTTTTAGGTCATTCTAAGGTAGCTATCTCCTTTTGTTCATTTGAGTATCTCTACAGCCTGGGTTGACTGCTTCCTACCAGATATCCACCGACTGTAATGGGAGTTAAGATGCCTTGTTTACGTGCAGGACCTCAGTGAAGTTGTCTCTATCTACAGACCATATCCATCCATAACATCTTCGTGTTTCTGAATATCTGGCCTATCAAGGTACTAAAAAGGCTACCGATTTGTTGCTATAGCTGGAAGGCTCATTTTGCTAGGTGAACCAAAACTGTATGTGATATATGCCGTGCAGTGTCATTTAGTACTGTTTCATAAACTACTGGGAAGTATTTGGTTTTGGGGGTTTTGTTATTATGATTGTCTGAACTGTGTATGAGATATATTTAAATTTGATTTTGCACATTCCCACTTAAAATGAGTTTTGAAAAATACAGAGATTTGTGAAAACAAGCTTTCTGGAAATACTTCTGATGAGTACTGAAAAAGCAACATGACTCTGACGAGAGCATAGATTTTAATCACTGCAGTCTTATGGTGATGGGTCTCATGGTAAATATTGCCACAAGTTATATTCTTGTTTTATTCATTCAGTTTAAGGTACTTTTTGTCCTATGTTAAACATATAGTTATTTGATTTCGTGCAAACAAAATCTTACCACAAGGAGACGTTTTTATTCTTTGTTCCTGTGTGAAAGAATCTACTAAATGCATATTAAAAACACATTAAGCAGATAATTGCAGTTTATCCTTTATTTTTTCAAATCCAGATACTCACAGAAAATATTCAATGGGTGGCTATAGATGAGGGAGCAGATAGAAATAATTTGAGACTCAGAATTAAATCTTATATATGCTAGAATTAAGTTGAAACCCCCCAAAGGACATTTTTCTATTTATGTTCCTATCATACTTCGAGAACTCCTTCCCCTCAAAAGCACCCTTTATGGACTGTGATAGTGTTTTGCTGAGCAGTTTTGTTAATTTAAATGCCTCTCTTATGAACTGTTAAATACCTTATTGGTCAATAGTTTGATTGCTAATACCTTACCACCTATAAAAGGAACTCAACATACCTTTAGGGAGTTTAAAGGAGTTCTGAAATTCACACAAATGGAACCAAATTAAGGAGCTGCGTATAGAGCTTGAATTTGTATTTTGTTTTTCATTCTAAAAGTCTAAGACCATTAGTTATTATCTGTAGTGATTAGTCATTACTCCAGTGAGCAATTTTTAATTTGTGTCTGTGAAATGTTGTATTAATGGACTCATTTATTTCGGCAGTACTTTGCTAGTCTAGAGAATGTTGTCCTGAAAGGGTAGTTTTTGTCTTAAGAAACCTTATAGATAATTGTTCTATAGTAGTGCCCATGTGTCCACTTTATTAAATGACTTGGTCATCTCTTCCTAATACTTTGCAGTATACTTTTCATCAGTTTATCTGGAATTCCTTGTGTTTTTTATTTTTTTTGGCATAAAAAGATTGTGTTATTTTCATAGTACTTAAAGTCAGCCTTAAGCCAGTTAGCCTAACCTAAAACAACAACTAGCTTATTTACACTGAATTCCGTTCCTTTTCTCAAGATGAGAAAAATATCGAATTTCCATTTTAATTAGAAAAAATGTGAGTTTGATGACATGTTTTTGTATTCCTGATCCTGCAGAGACTAGTCCTTTAGTAACGGAAGTGAATTTATAACCGTTACTGGTGGACCAATCTCTTTAGGACCAGAGATATCAAAACGTGTCATAGGATTTGCAATTCTTAATTTAATTTAAATGAAAATTTCATACGTACCCTGTATTAGAAATTAATAGGTTTGCTCTCTAGCCTTGTATTTGCCTTCAGCAGTATGTTCTAGGAAGTGTACGGTTATGATCTCCTCACCCTAACTTGTGTGTACACACTGAAGTCTGATCTCTGAGGTTCTAGGAGAAATCCCATCCCCTAGTGCTTTGTCATTACTGCTGGGAACACGTTCTGTAGCTTCTATCTCAGAATTGCTTACTAGGGAGACTTTCTGTCCAATGCAAAGACCAAAATCATTTCTGAGGGTAACACTTTACCTCAGTGTCTTGACTTAAAAATTCAGCTAGGTCAGCATCATCTGCTGAGGTGGCTGAGTTTCAGGAAATTTCCAGTAATCACTCCATCTTTTTAAAATTTTAGCCATCTGTATCACAAAGATTTTTTTCAGTCACAGATGTTCTCAGCTTCCTTTTTCCTAACCTAAGTCACAATCTACAAATTGTACATGATGAAAGCTGATGAAAGAGCAGAATGTTTGTTGTTCCATCTGAGCACAAGGACAATGCTGGTATAGGTCTTCTGAAGAAATCCTCTCACGTTGTCCAGGAAGGCCCAGTTATAGCTTCTAGTTAGTGCTGCTGAAGGGGCTGTGCTTTTTTTTTTTTTTTTTTTTGCTTTTGATCCCCACTTGTGACAGGTTCAGTCTTCAGTTCTTTGAAAATTCAGGTTCCAAATCCTTCATACTAAAGCAATGTTTGTATCAACTGAAAACATTTCCTTTGCTTCATTTGTTACAGTCAGTGCAGTTATCCGTAAGGTCAGTCCCTTTGTTGTCCTTAAAATCTCTTTGAAGATAAAGTTAATCTTCTTAGAATTATTAAAAATTGAAGAAAAGAGCATGTTGATTTTTCATTTTATCTGTTGAGCTTTTGATTGGAAATGGGTCTGTGTGGTTTTGCAAAATAACGGTTGTTTGATTATACACTTTCAATTTGTTACCACGGTACATTTTGACCTCTGAGTTGTGGTCCCTGGTCAGATCTGAACTTGCTTGTAAAGTCTGGGGGGGGGGAATCCGAAACCAAAACAAAATTATTGCACAATCATTCATATTGTACCATATGTCAATCCCTGGCATATTCTTTTTAAAGAAATGTATCTATACATTTAAAGAAGAGAGCTGTTAATTACAAGAGCATATTGATTCTCAATCATGGTCCATACTTCAGCTCACAAAAGTAAAGTCGCACAGCTCGACTTTGGGCAATCAAGAGTGCAGAGTGCTTTGAAGACCTGCTGGTTACCAACAGTGTTTGTTAGCTGGGTGCAGTTGGTTCTGTTACGAGTCAGAAAGGGCAAATCATCCTGTAATGGGTCAAAATTTTCTTCATCTTTGTGGATGAGAACTGCAGTCATGTAAATTGCTGTCATCTCCAAGTAATATGGTAAATTTGGACCAGATGTAATTAGTAACTGAATACTTAAGACGATTTGCATTTAGTCACTTCAGTACTTCTCATTACCTTCCCACCCTACCCCTTTGTCAGTGATTTAAGCTCAAGCAGCACGTACACTGGTAACTCCCAGAAGAAAAGCAGTATGCATGAGTATATGAGGAGGTGAAGTGGCTTCATCATATTCACCTTTGCCAGGTTGGTATGGGAGGCAGAATTATGTTTGCAATCACACCCATAACCTGTCAGCATGAATAAACAAGTTAGTGACTTGGATGAAAATCACAGTAGTTAATAGTAATTCAATGTATTTCCTCGTGTGTTTGCAAAAGAATAGTTATCAAGCAAACATAACCAAGATCTCCAGAAACAGCGTACGCTCTACTGCAGACCCACAAAGCGTTAAGGCACCTGTGAAATTCTAGGAAAGACTCATCTTCCTTTTGGCACGCATTTGTACTAGGGTTGTTGGATTTGTAGTAGTGTTTTATGGTATCTTCAAAATTATTTAAATTCTGAATTAACAGTTGGTATTGAGCTTCATGAGGGTTGATCAGTGGTCAAATCATCTCCTAGTGAAGTTTGGTTTGAAGAAGTGCAGGTCCCTGGCTTTTGTAAGCACAGAGAGCAGGGGTGGTCACCAGCATAATTAAGCACAGAGGCTATCCTAGTTCCATCACTGATGTTGCTGTAATTTTTTGATAACTGTATATTAAATGACTCTTAATTACCAACTCTTGGTGTGCAAGTATGTACAAGCTTCATTGTCAGCAAAGTGTTAGTGAAATGATACCAAGCAGCATGCTGCACTTTCTAGTGTCATAACTTTTTGTATGGTTGTGGTAAGTCATGTGAAAGTAAATTAATTTCAACAGATGTCTCAGCAAAACTGCAGAAAATCTGGAGGCTTACTTGAAGCTCAGATGTTTCCCAGACTCTCCATCTTCATTTTGAGCTTAAAGGTTTATAAAAGTTTGTGATACAGTTAATTTAATGTTAATGAACAGACAATGCAAATATTCTTTCACCACATATGGTAAACCCTCAGTTGTGGCCACATTCTCAGTTTGCTACTTACCAAAGTTAGAAAAAAGCATCATGAACAGAGTGTTTTTCAAACATGACTAAATGGCAAGAGGGGAAGAGTTAAGAATGTAGTTTGAAAAACAGCAAGAGCAAAGCACAAACATAACTAACAAATCGGCAGAATCAGCAAAGAGCAAAGCTCAAGACCAGCAAGGTAAAAACGTTTCTTGTGTGGTTTTTACTATGAGTCATGAATATCTCCTTGAACGTACTCAACACTCAACTGTACAAGCTCTGAGCCAACCTTGGTGTTGGCCTTGCTTTGAGCAGGGCGTGGATCTGATGAGCCTTAAGGTCCCTTCCAATTAGACTAATTTCTGAACCCAAGTGAGCAGGAGGGGTGGTAGATATGGAAGTGCTGTTAGCAAAAAGTGCAGTAACTAAGGTGCAAGGCTGCTAATATTCTGAGTTGCTACAGAAATAAATAATTCAGTGATTGTCAGAGTTCTGATAGAGATGTGATTTTGTCACTTCCTAGATGAAAAGGGGATGGAAAGAAGCGTCAGTTCTGCAACCTGAATTATAAGGATGAATACAGAATCAACTGCTGATCTTTATGAGTTTTGTTTTACGTTACCCTTTCTTCTAAATGAATGTGTTTCTAGTTGCTTTTGCTCTATTTTCATATAGAGTTTCACAGAAGGAAGAAATAATTTATCTAATTAGTATTAGTTTAAGTTGTGTATTATTTCTATTAATTTCTAATTATCAATAACTTTCTCTTTTAAGCTACTTCTAGCACTAGAAACAAACATACAGAAGGAAAAATGGATCCCTTGTTTTGGCCACCCGAAACTAACAGCTTTCAGCGTTTCACTCCTGAGTCCTTGGCAGCAATTGAGAACAGAATTGCTGAGAAAAAAGAGAAGCAAGCAAAAGCTAAGCAGGAGAGTAGTGACCCAGAAGTTGAAGAAGAAAAACTTACTCCTCAGCTTGATCTGAAAACCTGCAAAAAACTGCCATCTCTCTACGGGGATGTTCCTGTGGAGCTCATCGGGGAACCCCTAGAAGATTTGGATCCATACTACAGTGATCACAAGGTTAAAATGTTCAAAAGCATTTTTTGGTTTAATTTTGTCTGCTAAACTCCTAAGAGATAGTAAAGGGTGTATTCAGAAGTTGCTGTTTGATTGTTCTCTAGACAGATCATAGAACATAACTAGCATTTGTTGGGGTAGGAGTGCTGAAGTATGCTCCTTACATAATGACAAGGTATTTTAAGGCCCTGTCAGCAATTAATTATGAAAATAGGATACACTCGATAGATACTTTTTGATCAAAAATAGTTTCTGAGATCGATGTTTTCTTATTCAGAGCAGTTTCTATGAAGTCTGTGGGGCTGAACTCACTGTGGTATAAAGCGTACCTGTCAAATGGTAGGTCACTGTGGACTTTGCAAATTCTTTTGCTGAATTACAGATATACAAATAGGAGAGACATATTTGAAATATTTCCAGTTCGCTGTGTAGCAAAAAGAATGAATTTTCTTTAGACTACATTAATTTTCTGTTATTTTGTAACATGTTATCAGCTTTGTTTATTGTACCATATTTATATTGCATATACTCCATGCCATTGCAAAGTGTTTTCTGTTGTTGCCTATGGGAGTATGTAAATTACTTGCTGTAGTATTTCCTTCTAAATTAAATGTCTATTGCATGATTGCTTATTATTGAGGGGGACTTGACCTGAAGAGCAGAACATTCCATTCTTTAATATATACCAGCAAGTTACTGGAATGTAATTATTTAATCAGAGAATATACAGAAAGCTTTGTAATTATTAGTGAAAAGGTTCTTCCAGAGACTTTTTTCTCAAAGTAATCAGAGTTATATTCTTGATGAAGAAAAGAGAAACTAAGGCTGATTCAGCCAAAGGCATTTACATAAATGTTAGTTAGCTGTGTTTTTGATTTAAGAGATTTCTTTTTTGCTTCATCAGGCAATAGCACTGAGCTGCAGTGGGTCTTAGTGTAGCTTACAGGGAATTTACACAGTTACTTGATAATTTAGGGATATTTCAAAATTAAAATTTCTGCTTTGACCAGACTGGCTTCTCGCAGCCTTCCACAAAACAGTGTGTGCTTTGTGACTGATCTCTTGTAGCCTATAAAACTATTTGAGAGTAAGGTACTTCTGAGAAAGATTGACACCATTATTGCAGTCCCAGAATAGTATCTTTTAATTACTTTGACCAAGTGAATTTGCACACTTGCTCTTCTAATTAATTTTCATTCTTACTTCTTCATCTCAGTAAATATGAACTATTATATAGTTGGTGTTTCTTTCAAAATGTAGTATCATCATGTCACAGCTCTAAGTAAGAATGCAAGAAAGTTTTACTCATAACTGCACTTAGATACAGTGCAGATTTGAAAGCCAAAACATTTAATTTTGGAGGAAATTTTTGTTTCTGTAAAATTTCATATACTATGAATCTTTTTTTTTTTTTTTTTTGTAATAGTCTTTCATGGTGATAAATGAAAGGAGGATTATTTTCCGGTTTACTGCCACTCCCGCCTTGTGTATACTTGGTCCTTTCAATCCAGTCCGAAAAGCAGCAATTCAAATTCTGATCCATTCATATCCTTTTATTGATTTCTGTCACTTTAATTTTAGAATATACTGTGCCATTTTTTGTGATGCTGTTCCTCTGCTCATATTAATCTAATTGTAAGCTCGTGTGGCTGTGATACAGAGAGATTTATTGAATCTTGTATTACAACAGCAAAGATATCTGCATGAGGTTGCTACAATTGAAGGTGTTAAAAAACTCATATAACAGTCAGAGTTGCAAATAGCGTTATGAAACAACATTTAGAGGCTACTGTATCATATTTTAGCCCTTTTCCAGAACTTTTTCTAAATCTCCGCTGTGGTGACAAGCTTAAAATTTTAATTAAAAACAAAACAAAGCAGGGACTGCAAAGTTATTAAAACATGAAGAATGGGAATTACAGCAATGCTTTGCTGAAAGAGTCTGGTGTTACCCTAAGAAAGGTATTTCATGCTCAAGCTTAGACAGCTCTGAGCACCTGTTTTTCATGTATTTGCAAAAAGATAAACATAGTTTGAAGAAAGTAAAAATATGAAGGACTGCAGGTGCAAAGCTGTAGGCTTTCTGTCCTTTCTGCCAAGCATCTGTTTTCATTTAGGTTTATTCATTTGTAGAAATAGATCCTTTTATGACTATATGGCTAGATCCTTTTATGACTAACCTATGGCTGACTTTTAATGTACTTCACACTATTAGAAATTACTAAATTTGTTGTTCAGTTCCAAGTAAACCCTAAATGTAAGTGCAGTTTAAAAAAAATCCATTTTTTTTTAGGTGATGACTGAACTTTCATGAAACGATGTTTTTTCTTATGTATGTTTTCATCGTCTGCCACATAAACTGAGAAAACTTTCTGAACTTGTGGTAGGGTGTAAGTGTCCCATTGTAAGAAATGTATATGTGGACCCCCAATTTCAAAGAACACTGGTTATTGATAATTAACCTTTTTAATCTTTTTTTTTTTTTTTTTTCTGGGCTTTGTTAAAAACCATGGTTACTATGAGCTTGTGGCCCATTTCTCTTTATTTCATGTTCCTGCTGGCAAAAAATGGAGGTTTCTAAAATTTTGAGTAATACTAGACAGCAGAGGACTCACAGATTTATTTCTTTATGTGTTTCATTTATTTATGATCCTCACCTCTTCTGACAGCTCTGTCTGACCTGTTATGTCCACCTGGAATTTCCAGCTAATGTCCTGTCTTCCAACACTGTCTCCACATGCAGGTAATTCATTGTTATTTTTACATCATGAGGTTTACCCAGCTGAGCAGAAATTTGATCAGACATCAGTTTCTTTGGAAAAAGCATGAAAAGTTGTGCATTTTCAAAATCAAAGTAGTTATTTGAATATCTTTATGTTTTTTGTTTGTAAATTAGCAACTTTTCTGAACCTCATTGCTTTATAATACATCACTTTTTCCTTAACTTATTATTCACATTATTTGTTGGCTTTATTACATGTACTGTGATACTCAATTGTGTTTCCATGGCTGTAAATAACCTTCCACCAGAGCTCAACTGGTCTGAGTAAGTATCTCAATTGCCTTTTCTGCACTCTAAGGAAACCAATGTGCTGGACTGAAGGAGATTAAATAATGTGGTGATCTAATTCTGGTGTTTGAAAATCCTCAGAGAGGCCTCTGAGGAAGATAGGGAATTATTGTAATACCACCCAGTCCTTGTGGAGCTTCAACCTCTTTTCTCAGAGGCGTACATGTGTGCCCTTTACTCTATATTAGCTAATTTTGCCATCTGTTATAACATGGAAGGTTGGCCCATTTTTCCTTTGAAGGATTAAGTCTTTTAGAGAGGTTGTGCAGTTATGATTCTAACTTTTAATATAAAATAGAATAGTGCAGTTGGAAGGGACCTTCAAAGATCATCTAGTCCAACTGCCTGACCATGTCACGGCTAAATAAAAGTTAAAGCAGATTAGTGAGGGCATTATCCAAATGCCTGTTGAACACTGACAAGCATGGGGCATCAACTACCCTTCCAGGAAACCTGTTCCAGTGTTTGACCCCCCTCACAGTAAAGAAATTTTTCCTAATGTCCAGTCTAAATCTCCCCTGGCACAGTTTTGTGCCATTCCCTCACATTCTGTCATCAGTCACCAGGGAGAAGAGACCGGCACCTCCCTCTCCGCTTCCCTTGCTCAGGAAGTTGTAGAGAGCAATGAGGTCGCCTCTCAGCCTCCTTTTCTCCAGACTAGACAACCCAAGTGTCCTCAGCCTCTCCTCATAGGACATGCCTTCCAGCTCTTTTACCAGCTTTGTTGCCCTTCTCTGGAAGCTTTCAAGAACCTTAACATCTTTTTTATATTGTGGAGCCCAGAACTGCACACAATATTCAAGGTGAGGCCGCACCAATGCTGAATATAGCGGAAGAACCACCTCATACTTGGGGAATAACCTGACTGTCTGTTATGGCCAGCTCTTACAAAGAGCATAGAGGAATAAATATTAATTACAGTCTCTCTTGCTGTTTTCTGGGGACACCCCCAGTTCAGTTGTTCACATTAGGAAGCCATCTGTTTATACCGTCTCGTTATCTTTTATAATTGTGCCCTGTATCCAGTGTAACTTGAGCTGATGTTCTGGAATTAAAATTTGAAAATGTGCCTGTGGCATCAGAGGTTCCATAATTTTAATTCCTTTTGTTTTGGAGTAAGCACGGTGATAATATTAGCTTAGTTTTATGTAGAGTTTCTTTCAGTTATAGAGTAGTTGCTAGAATAAATGTATAAAATATGCAATCTTTTCAGGCTATGCAAAAAAAAAAAAGTGTTTGCTGTTACTGTTCTGCCAAAATGTTGAGACTTTGAAATTTTCCAGTCTGCTTTAGAACATAAACATGGACTTTCATAATTTTTCATAAGGAAATGTGAACTATTCTTCATCCAGAAATAGTATGGTATACTTACATGAACATTTGTAATTACAGATTTACATGGAAATTTTACTGAAAGTTAGAAAGGCATCTTCTTATACCTATGATGTGTTTCTGAAAGTAATCTATGCTGCCCTGTTGTACTTTGCATTTTCTTACCTTCATTCCCATCTTCTGGCTAAATCACAGAAAAGGTAGAATGTGCCTAAGTGTGTTTCAATCTCATTCACGTTTTTATTTCTAAAGCTTAATATATATTTTTTTTCCTTCTCAGACATCTTTTTACTGGTATATATACTGGTGAAATATTGATAAAAGTATTAGCAAGAGGATTTGTTTGGAATGAATTTACCTTTCTTCGAGATCCATGGAATTGTTTGGATTTCGTTGTTATTGTTGTGACGTAAGTAAAACCTGGTTGTTCTTTTACACTCAAGGGACAAACATGCAAATAATATGTTATTTGATGGAGTTCTTTACAGTAGTTGACATTCTACCTGCTGACGAGTTACTGTGTTTGAATCACTCTTTGCATACATGCTGCCTAAAAGAGAAAAATAGTCATAGACTCTAAAGCAAGACCTAAATGCAAAGGTCATCTTTTTGAGTTAGCTTTCATTTGCTAGGTTACTTCATGTATTGTCACAGTTAATAGAACTGTTTTATTGTTCTCAATACAGTACATCTTTAATTTTTTTTTGAAGAGGTGTCTGCATAGATAGCCAAAACCAAGCATGCTTCCTTATGTTGTCTTATTTGTTGTGCTCTGGATCAGATGAAGCCCATATGAGGATTTAAAGGATGTCCCAAGATGTTGAATGACGTGGTGATAAATAGCAGATGAAATTCGAAGAATGTAAAGTTATGCTCAAGCAAAAACAGACCTAGCTTTACATATGCAGTTAGGAGCTCTGAAATAGATTTCACTTGTTGGGAAAAAGATTTTGGAGTTAAAATAGGTAATCTGGTGAAAACACCACTCCAGTGTGCAGTAATGGTCAGAGAAGGAAATAGATAAGAGGATATCATGGATAAGAAATAACAGAACAGAACACAAAGTTATTTCACTGCAGAAGTCTATCCTGTATTTTTTTTTCCAGTACTATATGTAGTCATGCTCCTGACGTCTCAAAAGATGACAATTAAAAAATGATACAGAGAAGAATGACAAGGATGGTTAAATGTACATCTTGTGCTCCACATAATGAGAAACTATATAGAGTAGGACTCTCATGAAAAAGAGAAAAAAAAAAAGCAGCAACATGGTAGAAGTCTCTAGCACAGAGCCAAAAAAGAGTCAATCCTGTATTTTTTTTCTCCTAAGATGAGAGCTAAAGACACCAACTGAAGTTTTCAGATGACAGAATGAAAAAGAAGAGTTTAGTTTTTCACACTATGTGTAGGCACATTCCTATAGGAGTTTGTGGATGCAAAAAGCTTACTTGCATTCAGAAGGTTTCCGGACAGAATCCAGAATGAGAACACATTAAGGGTTATATTTAAAACAAAGATACTATGTCTTCTTCAGGAAATCCCTGAGCTATAAATTTTTAGGAAGAGTGAAATCTGTTAAGCATTGTTGTATAATTATCTGTATGATTACCTTGATTCTAAACTCTTCTGTAAGCATTTGTTATGGGCCATTCTTGAAGACAGGGTAGTTGGCCAGATGGATCACTGCTATGGTCATATTTAAGTTTAACCAGCTAGCTAGGTGGACAAGAAATGAGGAAGAAAACAAATCAGAATTTGCATCTCAAATATAGAATGTTAATCTTGAAATCAAAATAGTCTTACAGCAGTGAACATATTCACTCAAAACCAAGTCTTAGAGCTTTTAAAGCTTTCTCTGTCTTATAGCATTTCTGAATATTTTTCAGTTGTCTTGTTTTATTTTGTAAAGAGTAATGTAGGTTGGAAGGGACCTCTGGAAATCATTGTTGAGTAGCTTCAACTTTTGCATGTCCTTTGTCACTAGGTTCCCTACCTCCTTGAACAGCAGGCCCACAGTTTCCTTAGTCATCTTTGCACAGCTGATGTGCTTAAAGTAGCCCTTCTTGTTGCCCTTCACATCTCTTGCTATCTTCAACTTCAGCTGAACTTGGTCTTTCATTGCTTCACTCCTGCATGCTTGGCGATGTCTTGTCCATCCCCAGAGCTCTCTCCCCTTCAGCCTCCCATAAACTTCCTTTTTGAATATGAGACTAGTCAGGACCTCCCTGTTCAGACAAGCTGGTCTTCTGTCACACCGGCTTGGCTTTCTGCAGAGTGAAGTATGTTGTTCTTGTGCTTTGAAGAAAATGTCCTTGAAGATCAACCTGCTGTTCTAGAGGCTTCTTTTCCCTTTGAGGCAGCTTCCCAAGGGATCCTGCCAAGCAGATCTCTGAACGCACTGGAATCTGTTGTCCTGAAGTCCAGGGTTTTTATCCTCCTGTTCATCTTGCTTACTTCTCCTGGGGTCTTTACAACATCTAATGGGCTCTGTAGCAAAGGCTGCTCTCAACTGCTATATTCCTGACTGGTTTTCCCTTGTAAGTAACAAGTTATGTACTCAGATGGCATCACACACACATATATATCTATATGAACAAAGTATTCTTATGGGTAATTTACAAACCACTAAAGATTTTATACAGAAGAAATTTACAGATCAGTACCTATCAAATAGTCCAACAGCTGTAGTGAACAATTACATTTCGCAGACTTACCTTGCTACCCGTACTCCTAATTAATTCATTTGTGTTCAGGCAGGTATAAGTACTTTTCAATATGGTATCTGCATCTGGTTTGGGGGTCCTATCACACTACAAATTAATGTATTTTGAAATTAACAGTGCAGTTATGAATTTAGGTGCTTGATTTAATCTTATAGGCTAGGTGAAGCAGTAGTGGCTCTAGGTAAAGCTGATCTGTTGCTGATAAAAGTCATGCTTTGAGTGGGAAATTGTCTAGATGACCTCCAGAGGGCCTCTCCAGCCAGTGTTTCTCAGATTCTCTTACTGAGACTTTTTATTTTAAGGAATTCTGTTACCTGTTATGGTCTTGTTATAAGAGGAGTCACAATTCCACATGAAGTCCATTCTCACATGAAGGATGTCTTACAAAATACAGGGTAACTAGTTAAAGTGTTGTACAGAATGCACAACTCTTAAAATCCTCATTTTCTGAAATTTTCAAATTGTTGAAACAATTACATTAAAACCAGTTTCAATATTCAAGCTCTTAATTGACTGTTAAGTAAAAGTTAGAAAGACAGCCATGCAGAACAGAATTAACATAGTGTAAATCTAATTTTGCTCAACTTCCTTTCCATAAACTACGTATTTTGTAGTTTTATGAGATAGTTGCAGTATATACTTTAATGTAGTGTTCTGAATCAGGTCAGCCTCAGTGTGAGATGGTGTGGTTATGTTATTGAAGGTTTTATATTTAGTTGACATTTTGATGGATAAACACTTCAAAAGTTAAGCATCCAAATCCACAGGAAGAAAAACTTGATGTGTTTCTTTTGAGAAGCACTATTCAAAAGGCTCATTATTTTATATCAATCCCTAGAAGTGGACTTATATTCCTAACTTCAGACATCTACTTTGGGATATATTTGACCTTTTTCTTTTCTGTATTTTATTCATTACTATATCCTCTATATGCATATTCTGTGAAAAGCTGGATCTTTGTCATTCTGTTATATGATGGTTTAATTTTATAGGTATGTTAGTATCTGTAAAACATCAGGCAACGTTTCAGCTCTTCGGACTTTCAGAGTACTGAGGACTTTGAAAGCTATTTCAGTAATACCAGGTAAGGAACAACATGTATTATTAATTGTCTCTCTGCTTCAGCAGAGAATTACCATTTTACTAATTCCTCTCCTGTTCTTGAGCTGTCTGGTCACTTTTTATGACCGTTAACAGGATCCCAAGGTGTGACTGTTTTGCAGTGTCTTAACAAAATATTTTTTATCGTCTTTCCTCAAAATGATTTTGACCCAGGCAAATTTTTCTATTTTCTGCTCTTTCTATACCGTCACTAATGTTCACTGTTATTTACCCCAGTACCTTTGTCTTTTTACTTCTGTCTTTTCTGAGCAGTGCACCCTATCCAATAAGTTGTCTTAACATAATAATTGCTATACCAATCTCTTTCTGGTTTCACATTATACTTTACTAGCTTAAGCTTCTATGGTTTATTTCCCAGAATGCTGGCCTCACAATATTTCAAAGTTGCTTTTGTTTGTTTACTGGCCACAGCCACTAGTTGGATTAAGCACAATACTTTTATCAACAATATTTTGTATGTGCTGTCCAGATATTTGGTGTTTTTTTAAGCCATGCCACTAATTTACATATCAAAATGGATTTCAGAATCTAAAACTCATTTGAAAATCTAAAAATGACTGTATAACCCATTGTCATAATATGTTATAACTGTGTCATTTCTATATAATTACAAATATATATATTTTTATTTTGCTATGGAATTATAGCAGGAATTGTAACAGAAGTATTTAATTTTTAATGTCAAAACCACCTGTCAATACTTTACCTTTCAGATGCACTGTGGAGATCAGAGATTAAATGCAATTTTATTTTTTTCTTTTGAAAAGCATCTGCTAGAAAAAATCCTGGATCTCACTCTCTGCCTATGTCATATTTCAAACTTAGTTACTCTGCCTGAATTTTTTTCTTCATTTTATATATCGTCCCTTTTTCGTTCCCAGTGTCATAAATGTTCTTATGTTTTTAAACTGATGAAATTTGTAAGGTATTATCTTCTAGATAGAATACCTTGAGGTCAGCAGAAGTTATCCTTTATTGTAAAGTATATTCAACACAACATGGATTATTTGTTTAATGTTAACCAAGCAAAAAATCTCTCCATACTCATTAAAACTCAAAAGAGTTTGTTAGATGCCATTTTAAACTAGAATATTCAAGTTAGCAAAATCAGTGTTAGAAGGAAGTAAAAGCCAAATAAATTATGATTAGGAAATTTAATTAAAAAATACATTGCTCATCATATGCTTTATTTTACCTCATTTAACACTGTGAAGATACAAAACAATGGACACTGATTTGTTTTTAACATACTTGCAACTGTTGTATGTTGTCATAAGGGAATGTTACTGCATTCTTCTTCTCATGTTGCATATTTTTGAATCTTATTTTTGTAGGTCTGAAAGTCATCGTAAATTCACTTATTGAATCCGTTAAGAAACTTACTGATGTGTTGATCTTGACTGTTTTTTGCTTGAGTATATTTGCTCTAGTAGGCCTCCAACTTTTTATGGGCAATTTAAAATCTAAATGTGTCCTCAATACTATTACACGTGATACATACGATGACACGTTATGTAAGGAAGCCAAGATATATGTACCAAATAAGCAAGGTAAATTTTATTATCTCATTTTACGTAATCTGTATTATCTTCCTACGTATGACTTGTTTTTCACAGAGGTGTTCAAGTATGGTTGCATGTGTTTCTCACAAGAAGGCATGTTCTTGCATTTGCACAAGTAGCAATATGAAATCTCTGGAACAACTGAATGTGAGATGAGTGAATCTGGAATTTAGGGAAAGATTAGCAGTCTGTGTGATAGAAGGGACTGAGTTTTCTGTAAGCACTTCCTTCTTTACCTATGCATATTGCATGGAGATCCTAATTTTGGGGGAGCTGCACTCGGATTGAATTTTTTTTTTATATGAACTGTGTCTTTCGGGGATTTTGCTTACTTCTTTCAAACATTCCTATTTTTACCAGAGATCAAATAAAATCTTACCTTATAAGTTGTGCTGTCAGTGAATTTTCAAAAAAAAATTGCCATACTTATGGACAGATCTGCTAAGAAACAGCCCTATTATGCTCTGTGTTGCGAAGTCTTTCACAGAGATCTGGTCTATTAGGCCATTGTTAAAAAATGCAGTAATGTGTGGTGTACTGTCTGTGTGCTGTAAGAACTCAGTATGTGAACAGTCACTTTAATCTGGAGAAGTTTAAGGCAGCAACTTCTGATTTTATGATTCCTTGATTTTTTATTATTTTTTTGTTAGATATCTGTGCCAGAATGAATCAATCTTCGGAAATATTGCTCTGTGGTTTCAGTTCAGATCCTAAGTAAGTGAACAAAACAGTTTTAGTACTTCCCTATTGTTCCCCCCAGATAGACTTTTTTTTTTTTTTTTTTTAGCATGAAGAAATGCTGTTAATTTTTCGGAAGGGTGGAATGCGATTCTTTTTCAATTCAGTAACAAACGTATTTCAGCTCAGAGAACAAATGAATTAAAATACTAGGATTTAGACAATTATGTATGTGCTTTGCTGCTAACCATTGGTAATATAATGGTAGTGTATAATGACGTAGAGGAGGAGGGGAACAGATCAGTAAAGAATGTGAGGTATTAATAAGCTCTTTTCATCTTGGCAAATTATTTAAAAGTAAGCATGTTTTCATTTTTTCCCCCTCTGTGTATTTCTTTGCATGCATCCCACCTGCGTGGATATTTTCTGTCTAGTCAGACTGTACTATGAATCTTCAACTGGACAAATGACTTTCCAGGATTGTCTGGTCTAAGTCAGCCCTTCTGGCAGAATTGTGTTGGGGAATAATGAAACTGGACTTTCAGATGAACTGAACAAATCAATATGTGATGTTGCACACTGGGTGCTTTCAGATACAATATAATACTGCAAGTGTGAGTACTGTCTAACAGTTCTTTTTTTGGTTAGTGGAGAGTGCCCCCCAAACTATAAATGCTGGAAGATTGGGAAGAATCCTGACTTTGGGTACACTAGTTTTGATCATTTTGGCTGGGCCTTCCTTTCTTTATTCCGTCTGATGACACAAGATAACTGGGAGCGTCTCTACAGACAAGTAGGTACTTTTATTACCTGCTAGGTTGACTTTAGACATGCAGTTTAGGGGTTTATATCAGCTAGAAAAATCTGCACCTGTTTTAAAGTTAATGGTACAAAATGTGTTTTGAAATCAATGTAAATATTAAGGAAGAAGCTTCACTTGGCTAAGTTGTAACACCTTCTGCAAGTGACATTGGGTGGCAGCAATCTTGCCATGACTGGTCATAATTTTGTTGGAGAGCACACTTGGGTCGATGATTAGTAGTTAAATATGTTAATCATGTAACTTTCAAAGGATTGCGATATATAGTAGGTCCAGCTAGTGAGCTCACTGCTGCTGCAAGAGCAATGAGGACTTATATACTCTGTTTCTCTCTTTTTAAATCCTGACTCCTCACCAAACCTTTTGGCTCAGAACAAACATGCTTAGATTTCAGATCATATTTTGATAACTGGGACTAAAAAAATGGGAGCATAAATGCTTTATTTTGTAACTTTTAAATTCTGTTTTTTGATATAAATGACACAGAAATGGTATGGAGAGATCCCTCCGGATCCCTTACATCTATGCAATGTCTGTGCTAGAAGGGAATTATCTTCTGCCTTGTTCTGTAGCTTTCATATGGTTCACTTTAACTTTTCTCCATCAACCTTTATTAACTGATTTTTTTTTTTAATGAATGCATCTGCAGATGACACCAAGCTGGGTAGGAGTGTTGATCTGCTTGAGGGTCAGAAGGGTCTGCAGAGGGATCTGGATAGGCTAGATGGATGGGCCACATCCAAGCACATGACATTCAGCAAGGCTAAGTGGTGGGTGCTGGGCTTGGGTCATAACAACCCCATGCAGCTGTACAGGCTTGGGGAAGAGTGGCTGGAAAGTTGGCTGGCAGAAAGGAGCTGGGAGTGCTGGTTGATGGCTGGCTGAACATGAGCTGGCAGCGTGCCCAGGTGGCCACGAAGGCCAATGGCATCCTGGCCTGCACCAGAAATAGCGTGGCCAGCAGGACTAGGGAAGTGATTGTCCCCTTCTATGGAGCACTGGTGAGACCACACCTCGAATATTGTGTTCAGTTTTGTGCCCCTCACCACAAGAAGGATGTTGAGTTGCTCAAGCATGTCCAGAGAAGAGCAACAAAGCTGGTGAAGGGACTAGAAAACAAGGCATGTGAGGAGTAGCTGAAGTAAACTGGTGTTGTTTAGTCTGGAGAAGAGAAGGCTGAGGGGAGACCTCATCACTTTCTACAACTACCTGTAAGGAAGTGGATGTGGCGCTCAGGGACACGGTTTAGTGGCAGACTTGTAGTGTTAGGTGGATAGTTGGACTTGATGATCTTGAAGGTCTTTTCCAACTTAAATGATTCTGTGATTCTGTCTTCTTTCTGCCATTTCGAGGTCATGTGGTTTTTGTTTTCTAATGTCTCAGAGCTTAATTTTGAGCCATCTCTTACACAGCTATTTTAAAAAAAGTAAGAATAAGCAATCTAATTATTGCTTCTCATTCAGTGATTATAGCATCTTTCATGGTTGTTTAGATAATCCTAGCTTTCTTCCTTATTATTAAGTTTTAGTAATTTCTTCTGTAGTTACCTGTATATCTCTTTACAGAGGAAGTAGTCTTCTTATAACTTAAACTCTGATGATCATTTGCCTGATTTGCTGAGAGATACTTCATTTCATTTTAAGAATGGATTTTGTTCATTCTTCTCAGCTGTACAGGGCTTCATTATGAATGCTTGATGGTCTGTTACATGAAGAGGAAAAATCTTGTATGATCACAAATAAGTTTTTAAGAGCTGAAATTTATTTACTTGAAGGCCAGATGAACTCCTGACTAGATGTATTTCTAGACCTTCTGTATAACCTAGACCAGAGGTAGATCCTGCTGTTGTTTGAAAGAAAATAGTGCAGTATCTTGACCTCTTCCGTTGTATAGAAAGATAAATTGTTAGCTTGTAATTCTATTGTAAATGTTAGTTTGTTAAGAATCTGTTATGACCTTTCCTTTTTCCTCACAGACTATCCGTACATCTGGAAAGAACTACATTTTATTTTTTATGGGAGTCATCTTTCTATGCTCATTTTATCTCTTCAATCTGATCTTGGCTGTAGTAACTATGGCATATGAAGAGCAAAATAGAGCTACTCTTGCTGAAACACAGGCAAAGGAAAAATTACTTCAGGATGCTCAACAAATTCTAGAGAAAGAACAGGTTTGTAAATTATTATGTATAATATATAATATGTGGTTCCTTTTGTTTTCTTCTGTTTGTGGGTTAGGGAAAAAAGGTTCTTAATTAAGAGTGGTTCTACAGTACTTTCTCATACTTCATTTCTTTCTTTCTGTCTCATTATAAATATACGTATATATAAATAATTCTGCAATATGAGCAAACAGCATGCGTCCAAGTTACATCATAGTATGTTTTAGGTTTTTGCAGAGTTGACGTTGTACAATCAAACAACAATGGCTTGCAGGCAGGTATGTAGCTTTTACTGTATTTTATATTATTGCGGACATGCCTGCACTGAGTGGTTCGGCCCATTCTTGTATAGTACCACTATGGCTGCGTACAAGAAATCCTTTCTTATATCCTTTGGATATAACAAACTTTTTGCTGTTAGTGCATAGTCTGACAAATGAAGTATGAGTAAAGAAATATGCATCCATGAGAAAAGTTGACATTTCTTCAGTTCTCTGAGATTGAAGTTTGAATACTGATGGTTTTCAGGATTGTTCAAAAATACAGGCTTTCTGAGAGCCACTGTGCTCATGCCTCTTTTTGAATGATTGCACACAGAAGGTCTACTGATTAACAGGGGCAGGAATAGTCTTTGGCCAGGCTAATGCTGTTAGTTCGATATTAATGTAAAAGGGCATCCAGAGACTGCATTGGTTTCTTTGCTTTTGGTTTAGAGAGTTAATAGACACACTTCAGATTTCTACAGTGTTCCCTCTTCTTCTTGGCACAGTATTGCCTAGGTTCATTCATTGTTTTTTTTTTTTTATTCCTGAGAAGCTCTCAGCCGAGGCAACAATATAGATGATTGAAAATTATTGGTAAGATATCATTTATATTCTGACTTTTTATGAAAGATACCTCTGATTTGCTGCTAACAATCAGAAAAGTCAGACTTACAAGAGGACTTACAAATATTCCCTACCAACTATCCAATTTCATCATTAAGATGAAAAGCATCACCGGTGTACCAAATTCCTCCTACATAGCTGTGGACAGGCCTGCGATGTTTCTCTGACTGAAATTCCAGCTTGCCAAGTTTTACTTAGTCTTTTTCTCCTTGCATTTTTCTTTCAACAGGAATAGTAATAAAGAAAAATTTAATATTTCAGGATTTATTTTGAGCCCTGAGTGTTCTGTTGTCATTGCGGTCAAGGTCAAAAGTGAGAAAAGAGGGAATAAACAGTACACTTTTAAAATTCTGTAGTAGCTGATAAATAACCCTGATTTTATCTTTAAGTCTTGTGAAAAGCATTTTGTATTCCTATCTCTTTATGGTAGTTTAATATTTGAAAGGTAAAAATTGCTAATGAAAAACATTTCAATAACATAATAATTAAGCTGTATATGATCCTAGTCCATTCATTGGCATTTACCTTGTATTAATAAAGAGACTTTTTGCTGTTTCTTTTACAGATGTTGGCTGCTGGAGAGAGCGATAAGGCCTTACATGTCAGATCTGAAATGTCAGTTGCTGACTTAGAAAATTCAAAAGAAAAAGAGATGAAGGGAGAAAAGCCCATTTTTAGACAAAGCTTAATTTTAGGTGATCATGGCGAAGAGGAACATATGTTTCATTCACAGCCTCATCATTGCCAAAAGAAGCTTGTAAGTATTTGAAATATACATTCATTAGACTTGCATGTGATATGACAATTTGATGAGCTGAAAAACTTTCCTTATTTGCAATTTTTCCTCTCTCCCTTCTTGCATGCAATGAACTGAACTTGTTTTTTGGACCAATCTGAAAGTCAGATTTTGGGACAGAGGGAAACAGCACTATGTAGACTTGAAAGGAAAGTTAAAATGGCTGTCAGCATAGTTAGGACACACTGTAGGCTGCTGCACTTATAGCTGTGGTAAGATCTGCCAGCATCTCTGTTGTGCTGCATAAACAGACATAGAAAAGCCTGTAATTTTCAGAATTTCCCCAGTGTTCTAACCTTTCTTTTTTGTACACACAGCTAATTCTCTGACCTAAATATTTTGCGCTGGATTCAGTTCTGTATGACTACTTCTGATGTTAGGGGCATGATTCAGTTCTCTAAATATAAGCATCTAGTGGCATTTTAGATGTTCTTGAACAGGTTGTACATCCTGGATATCTTTGGTGTCTGTGGCACATCTTCCAGCACTGTGTGGATATCTCAAATACCTTATGTCATTTCAAACGTTACTGAATTCCTAGATTTAGGCAACTGGATTGTGCTCCAAGTTTTTACTTGCAGGTGTCTACATTTGATTTAGGTTCTAAGCTCCCAGAGTAGAATGGAGATTTACATTTTGGGCCACAGATTGATACCTAGTGACACTGGAGGTTTCCTAGAGTGTCTTACTTGGCTTTTACCTGCTCTACAGAAGAGCACGGGCATAATGTGTCATGTCTGCTTGGTCCTTGTGGATGTCTCAGATACCAAATGTCTCAATAGAGCATCTCAAATGGCTCCAGACACTTATGTTTAATTAACTGAGTCAAACTTTAAATGTGTATCAATTATGATGGGATTTTAAATGCAGTGCACATGTGGACAAATGAAGTGCAGATGTCTAAATATTAGGCTGAATCCCACCTATGCTATTTCACATCTTGATTATAGCAGTGGCTTACTTTGGAAAAGATCCCTCAGCTTACCACTTCTTTCTAAATCCAGTAAGAAGCTTCTATTAAGATTTGTCATTTTACTTTGCCTAATCTTGTTTTTTTTCACAGTACCTTTGACAGTAACAAAAATACCATATATCTCTTGGACAATCTTTACTGTCGTGTTACCTGTGGTCCAATGTCCATGTATAGTATAGATTTGTTACCTCATCAGTGCTTAGTCCATGTGTATAGTTACAATGAGGGAAATTCTGTTTATGTATTAAAAATCACTGTGATGAAGAATAAACATTAGAACAGGTCACCAAGAGAAATTTTTGAATATCCTTTTTTGGAGATGCTCAAAATGTAGCTGGACACCCTGGGCAACCTGATCTAACTTAGAAGTTTCATCTACAGTTGAAGTTTGCCCTGCTTTGAGGAATGGAGTGGGCTGGACCAGAGGACCTTCACAGCATTAGTTTTTCTCTGACTCTGTGTAGATATCCACATTGAGAGGCCTATATTTAGGTGTTTTCATGTTGAGCTGAATCTTCTGAAATAATTCTCAGATAATTATCCATATTACTGAGGTATTACCAACAATATCTAAAAGGAATGCTTTTAATACACTTACATTGGTTCAGTGACAGCCCTTCTCTAGTACAGGCTTGTGACTGAGGCCAAATGGTCCGCTGGAAAAAGAAATGGCGCAAAAGTAAATGTTTGTGTCCAAAGAAGTCTTTGACTGAAATCCTCCTTCCCAGCCACACCTTTGGTAATGCGGGCTAGAATTTCAAACCAGTCTTCAATCATCCTCTCAGATTTACCTTTTCCATTTCTTTGGTGATCATTTACCATAACTTGAGCAGGGTCTTGAGACATGGAGAACTGGAGACCATCACCAAAACATACACTGTTCATTTTGATATTCCTCACCCCTGTGTCTCCCAGTATGTTTTCTGGGACTCCCTCATGATAGTCTCTTCCATCTGGTGGCAGATCCTCTTTTGCTTCTGGGAGGACATCAGAATTGTTCCCACCTGTCTCATACAAAATGGAATCTTTCCAGTAGCAGAACTAAAGGAGTAATGGCCCAAGTCCTTTCCTTTCGAGAAATGTACTTGTTGGGGATTTTTTATCAGGCATATCATCCTAGCTAAAACAGCTTAGGTTTTCATTTTGGCAGTCAGCATGGTCAGAATTTCTTCTGAATTCCTTGCTCCTAGCTATACCAAATTATGTTTCTGAGCTGAAAGAGTCCAAATCATCCACTTGGCAGCAATCGCCATCTACCATCTCCTTTTACATAGTACTTTGTTTCTTGTAGACTTTCACATTTCCCCTGCCTTGTTAGGAATCTTCTGCCACAATGGGACCTAATTGGTTCTGCCATACTTAAAGGGTACACTCTGTCACAGTCCATGATAATGTATTATTATACCAATTGAGGAAAAAAAACCTTTCCAGAGCAGGTATCAAATATTCTATAATGGTAGAAATCTCTTACAGTTTTTTATCCCAATTTATATTTTTTTCTTTTAAGTCTGTGACTGAGTTGCAGGAGTTGACTGAGCCAGGAGATAAGTTTGTTTTAGTTCCAAGACCTAATTTCTCCAAGGTAGCAAACTCTTCACAACTTAAATGCCAAAAGCAAATTGTATTTTTACAGTTCAGAAATAACATTTTCAGATCCTTTCAAAGGTCGCTTCTCCTCTCTCCTCCCCCACCCCGTGCCAAAGTTATGAATATCTTGGTGTAGGTACTTCAGGTTTAGGTAATAGATTGGTATAAGAAATGTAAATGGAATCCACTTTTCAGGAGTATATTCTGCAGAGCTTAAACTACACTGCTGTGCTTGCTAATGCATGCCTCTACACTATCTAAATGAAGAATTCCAAGACAGTTCTCAGTTTGTCTTACAAATTTTAGTATTTCATATTAAAAAAAAAGAAAAAAATAAAGGCCTATTTCATTAAAATATACATTGATTAACATTCATCACACAATCTTCACAAACTTCACTTCCATCAGCATAAAAGAATTCCCCACACCAAACTCAATATAGCATTATCATAACACCAACAAAGGTGGATAATTTACACACACTCCACCTCTTGTCTCTTCATCACATTACAACAACACAAGTCTTCACAATTATTACATTCTTTAACAAGCAGTGTGATCCAAGCAGTGTGAGCTGCTCTCATGTAGACTTCTACCATTAGTCAAATAAATATAATCTGCAACACAGAGAGAGAATGACAGTTTGTTTTGTATTATAGCAACTACTGGTAGTGCAAGATCTGCTAAACCTGAGGACTCTTCAGTATACTCTGTACTTCAATCACAAGAAGAGGCTAAAGATGCCAAGTCAAAGAGAAAAAAAGCAGATCAGATAGAAAACTTTTGATAGGACATCATCAGTTTCATAAGAACTTGAAGGACTATATTTCTAGAGCCTATTTCTATTTTAAATCCCAGTTTGTCAGCGGACTTCTCATCACCAGTTGTTTAATTCATTTAAAGAGATGAGCAACAGTAAACAGGTCAGTGTTGATGGATGCTCTTAACCTTTCTAAAAACATGAACTCTGACAGCTTGTGAACAAACATGAATTTCAGAGAGAAGACTTTGGGAAGGGCAGGCAGGCAGGCACACACATTTTTACAAGTTTCTTTCCTCAGAGTGTCCAAATATCACAGAAAGGAATGAAATGACAAGTTGCCCTGGTAACTGGGATGTGATTAGAATAATCTAATTGGGTCTTTTAGATTCTGAAAAAATGCAGATAGAAAAAATGAACATTTTAGCACTGTATTACAAATTCATTTTATATGTCTATTCTGTGACTGCTCTGTCAGCTAAGTTTTGCTTAGCTTTGAAGTCATTAAAATATCAAAGAGATGAGAAGAAATTAATATTAAATTCCTAGGGCCAAGGTTATTAGTTTCATTCCCTGAATAATAGTTTTATAGAATATGTTCATAAAAGTCTTATTATGGTGAAAGTCTGAAGTAATGATATGACATACCTTTAGTTACATACCCTCCACCCCAAACAGAAATGATAGGAATTGTGCTAAAAGTGGATACTAAGGTACTGTACATTGTGATGTGGTCAGTCAGTAACTCCCTACCAGCTGGTGGCTCTAATTACGGCCTCCCTAATACTTGAATCTTCCTCCTTTCTGTTCTTCTCTACCTTAAAGAGTCTCACCTATTCTTTGTAACCTGTTTTACAGCTACCTATTTATTTAGGCTTTAAAAAATGTGCATGTGTTGGGGGAGGGGGGGCACAGTTAATGTGTCAGGAATTAAATCTTTCATAATTCAATGTATCCTGTAAGATACCTGGCTGTTTCTCAGTGCCTATCAGGAACTCTGAGGTTAGCATTTTGTAACTTTTAATGGAAACATAAGTAGTCCCATTCCTAGTTTTAAGCAGTTCAATATTAGTATAGTTCTTGATAGGCTTAAAAGGGCTGGGCAAACCAATAATTTTGACTCACTAAATAGGTATTATTAATCTTAATTATTATTTCTTAATAATAATAGTTCAATAACCAATTATTCAAACTGATCTTCAGTGTTCTTTTTATGTGTTCCTTTTATCAATCACTGGAAAGATGAAATGATTTTTTTCCTTGCTCTCCTGTTAATGATTCTTACTTTCCATAATAATTATATACATTCTATAATGGCATAATTATTTTTGTTAAATATTTTCAGAAGGAAACAACTTCTTGAAGAATATTACTTTTTTTAATGAAATGTCCTTTGTCTCCACATGATTTTTTTTGTTGTTTTGTCTTACATTCTTTCAGCGAGGTAAGGCTTTATTACAATGTATATTTAAAACATATTAACTGTATATTTGTCTTACACTGTATATAATTTTTATATTGCCAAACATTTATTCATATTCCCTGGTTATATTATCTTCTGTTGTCTTTCTAACCAAAGAGGCAGATCCTGCTGTCCTATGAATTGTCAGTGGACTCTATTAATGATCCTTTTCGAAGGCAGAGATTAATGAGTGCAGCCACTGTTATTACAGGTAATTTGCATAAGTCATTCATTCTTCAGAGTTTTTTCTACAGTGATTGAGTAACTTGACCTAGGAGATCAAAATGTCACAAACAATCAGCATTGTTTTAAAAGTCACTAGGGGAAATCATGCAGCAGTCAAATGTGAATTTCAATAAAATAAATATTCTCATATCTCACATAACTGTAGCTGTAACTTGAAATTACCAAAGGTCATTCACATCCGACCAACTTGATTGCCTCGTACAATAAAGTCACTGGGGTTTGTGGATGATGGGAGAGCAATGTTGTCATTTATCTTGACTTTAGCAAGGCTTTCCACAGTCTTTTTGTATCTCTGTTGGGATGTTAAGGTCTGCGTGAGTGGGCAGCCAGCTGGTCAGAGAACTGGTGGGATTCTTGGGCTTTGAGAGTCTGGTGGATGGGTTGTATTCTACCTTGGGTCAGGTAACAAATGGAGTACCGTAGGGTTGTATCCTAGGACCCCTTTTGTCCTTTTATCTTCATCAGTGACCTGGAGGAGACAATGGAGTGCTTGCTCTTAAAATTTGCAGATGACACCAAACTGGGGGGGACCAGTTGATACACTGGGGGTAAGAGTTACTATCTGGAGGGACCTAGACAGACTGGAGGAATGGGCCAACAGGCCCATTTCATTTTATGAAAATTCAACCAGGACAAACTTTTGCATAAATGCAAGAACGTCTTGCAGCAATACAGGCTGGGAGCTGGCTGGCTGGGAAGCAGCTCTGGAGAAAAGGTACTTGGGGTCCTTTTGGGCAGTGAGCTGAGCATGAGTTCAGCAGTGATGGCTAACAGCATCCTGGACTATATTGAAAGGAGCATAGCCAGGAGACCGAGAAAAGTGATTATCACCCTTAATTAAATACTTGTTGTTGTAACGACATACTATGCCCAGTTTTGGTCCCCCCCCATACAAGAAATAAATTGATGAACTAGCTTGAGTTCAGCAGAATGCCACCAAAACAGCCAGGGGCTGGAATACTTGCTCTGTGCTGGGCTAGTTCAGTCTGGAGAAGAGAAGTTTTTTGGGGGAAGTTAACATCAGTCTTCCAGTATGTGGGACAATGTTTCCAAGGAGATGGAGGTGGGCTCTTCACAGTGGTGCACAGTGGGAAGACGAGAGACAACAGACATACAGTGAAAGAGAGCTTCAAACTATGTATAAGGAGAAGCTTTCACCATGAAGACAATTCAGACAGTAGAACAGGTTGTGCAGTCTGACCGCATAGCTGAGCAGGGGGTTGAACCAAGATATGGGAGACACCCTTCTTCATTTTATCCTGGAATATTTTTCAGCACATGCTGCATCTGTGACTGTGCAGGTACAACTGACAGAAAACAAGTTTTCTGTTTTTCCAGCAACAGCTAAGTTCTTCTCCTTAGTGCACATCCTCTGTAATAAACATATGAAGAGATGGGTAATATTACCTGTTTCTGTAATTACAAGACTCGTTGATGATGGCCTTTAAATGGCCTGCGACTAGTTTGTGTAGAATGAATGAAACAATTTTTTTCAGTCATGCTATTCTGCTCACAAGATTGATTTTTTTTTTTCAACTTTTCCTACGATCGATTGTCTTTTTCTTCATACTATGAAATTCCACATAAGATTACTCATGTCACTTTCCTTTTTTGTCATTTAGAACGGCAGGAGTCAAAGACGAAATTCCCTTTAATTTGGAAACGTTTTGCTCAAAAGTATCTAATATGGAATTGTTGCCCATTCTGGAGAGTATTCAAAGAGAAAGTGAAATTGGTAATTATGGATCCTTTTGTTGATCTCATAATCATGATTTGCATTATAGTGAATACTTTTTTCATGGCTCTGGAGCACCCTGACATGTCGACCTTTTACAAAGACATGATTTATACAAGTGACAAGGTAAGCTGGTTCTACCTTAGTTAGTCTCTTTAGGAGACGTACTTTTTCTGCGACTTTATGTGGTGAATTTCTTTTTCCTTTTTCCAGGTCTTCACCCTGATTTTTGCAGCAGAAATGATCTTGAAAATCATCGCTCTAGATCCTTACTACTACTTTCAGCAAAAATGGAATATTTTTGATAGCGTAGTTGTTATGATTGGCTTAATAGGTTTTGATGCAAATCTGTCATTTTTCAGGCTGGTAATTATTTCTTTATTTTCTTTTAAAAAGTACCTGTGTTGTATAGGTTTGTAAAAACGTTACAGTGAAATACCCTCAAATTATTTTAATGGTAAATCTGTTAAATCTGTAAGTGAATAGTAAGCCAACATGGATGTTAAATTCGGATGAATATTAAATTAATGTTAAAGAATACATTTAATATGTTTATTATACTGTGTATATTGGATACTACAAATCCTCTGGCACAGTGCTTCCCCTTGGAGATCTGACTTTGCAGAAAGTTCACCAGTGCTCTTTTAGGTCTATACAGTGGCACAGATCAACTACATTTCAGGTCTTCAATTGGGAAAATATATTACCTGAGTATTTTCATGAGCTTAAAGATAGCAAAGATTCCTTCACTACCTAGCTTTTCCTTTTGGGTTGAGAATTGTAAAATAGCGCAGCTTTCCTCAAGGTTTAGGTTTAGGAGCAGGCTTTCCACCTTCTTAGGTAAAAGGACTCTCTCTCAGATGTCTATGTATAACGTCACTTTTTTTCTATACCCTTGCAGTGTATTCAGAATTATATATGCTAAATTTACTGATTACTTTCAGCATTCTTCCTAGCTTTGCAGAGTCATCACACCTAGCAATTCAATTGAATTCTGTTTCTTCTTGTGTATCATGACTGAGTTTAACAGCTCAGAATGCTGATTTGACTTTAAAAGTCCTTTTTAATCATGGGGGTGGATAGAATATATCCCATCTGTTTTTTCAGATCTCTTTTAAGTCTACTGTGTGAAAGATAGAAAAAATTCTTTCCATTGTGATCCGATTATACTTAGTGTAGTCCAAAATGCAGTCATTTGATAAACCTTGTCCAAGTACCATCTGATTATTACTATTAGTAGTAGTATAAGTAATACAAATAGACTTACACATTCTCTTATTTAACCAGACATGAACAATTTGAAAGCATCCCTTAGCAATTCTCCTTCCTCAGTAATATTAACCATTTGAACTTAAGCACAGTACTTTTGGATTAGAACGGTTAAAACCCTTTATTTGAGGGACAAATTATGATGATGTTATTGTATATGATCTTTACTGAAGTAAAGACAGCATGATCAATGCAGGATCTCTTTTTGTGTGTGGTGTGCTGTCTGTGCAGTGTTCCGCTACTCATTGTTCTCTTGTGTTTTACTTGCAGCTCAGGACCTTCAAATTGGCAAGGATTTGGCCAGCCTTAAATACTCTTATGAAAATAATTCTAAACTCAGTCGGTGCTCTGGGTAACCTCACTCTGGTTTTGATTATCACTGTATTTATTTTTGCTGTAGTAGGAAAGCAGGTTTTGGGCAAATGTTATGAGGTTAACTTCCTTAAAATAAACACAGACGGGGATTTACGCTGGCATATGAAGGATTTCTGTCATTCATTCCTGGTCATATTCCGAATATTATGTGGAGAATGGATTGAAACCATGTGGGAATGTATGGAAGTGGCTGGAGAAGGGCTGTGTCTTCTCATTTTCCTGCTAGTCCTGGTGATAGGGAACTTAGTGGTGAGTTTCAAGCTATTTTTCAGTCCCTACTGAATGCATTCAGTTACACTGGCATCTTTTTTTTCCCTGAGGCAAACTTATCATTTGAAGAGTATTCACATTATTTTATTTTCTGGATGTTAGTATATGTGTTTTTTTCTTTTTTTTCTTTTCTTTTTTTCTGTCTTTCTCACACAAGAGGTGCCAGTAATTAAAATACACAAAATGATTCACTCCACCCAGAGTATAGAATTGCAGTACTTTCAACAATTTGGTGATAATTTGCTTTCTTCATCTTTTGTGTTGCTTGGATCAAATAACCAAAATGCTGGGTGCTTTTAATGCTCACCAATTTATCCTTATAGTATCGAAAGGCTACAGTACCCACATTTTCTAGTCTGTGTGATTTATACTCATTCTAATGTATTTTGTGAGCTAGTTTATTCTTCCTGCCTCCCTATCATGCATATATGCTTTTTTCTCAACTTTTCACAATCTTCTGTCCTTAAGAAGCATTGTTGCATTTTGTTTATAATAGCTGCAAATATATCAAACCCATTAAGTAAAGAAATTGTTAGACAATACAATAAAAATTTGTAAAAGACCGGGATAAGTACCCAGGAAACTACCTAGTCTGTTTCTGTCCTCCAATAAAGGATGAGTTATGCCTTTCTTAGTCCTGTTTTTAAAAGTCTCCCTATGCAGTCTTCCTAATCTCCCTATCCCTTTTTGTTGTTCTTACCCCCAGAAAGTTTTTCTGTTAAAGCACAGCCTTATTCAACAACTTAATGTTGCTTGAAAATATTACATTTTGGTTTGCCTGCGGTAATCACATGGTTTTTTCCCTCTCTTTCTTCCCAAGAATATCAGACTTTCTGGACAATTCAGTATCTTAGTGTACCTTCGCCCCCCAGTAGATGCTTCGGTGAAATACTCTGTTACCATGAGCATTCAGTCTCATTCTGTTAATTATTGGAAGAAGAAATCTTCCTGATATGCTTGGTTTGTTGATCTGTACCAGATCTTTTTTGATGGTGTTACTATTAAAATTTATCTTTGCCGATTGTTTTTCAACCAATCTACCTACTTGTACATTATAGATATCAGAACATATGAAAATATATTTGATATACCCAAACCCCCACTTCCTTCCTTTTTCTCCTGCCTTTCATTCCAGAAGCAGCCATAACATACAAAATTAATTTTCTGTTATAATAGTAAATAATTTCATTGCAGTGGTTGATGAAAGAGACAGTGAGATTTTTTACGTGGGGAAGGTTTTCTGAAATGTTTTTTTTTTCTGATAGAAGCAGCAGTGTCTTCAACTTACTTTATCTACTTTAAGGTGCTCAACCTATTCATTGCTTTGCTGCTGAGTTCGTTCAGTATTGACTCCTCAACGGGAGAAGAGGATGCTGAAAAACAGAGTAAATGTGAGATTGCCATTGCACGGATTCACAGGGGCCTGCAGTCTTTGAAAGAGACAATTTTGGATAAATGTGGCAAAATAATGAAACGAAGCCTCAAAACAACAGCCAAAAAGAAGACTTTGGTGAAAACTTCTTCCAAGGACACAGAGGAAAATAGCTATGCCATGACAGATGTCAGAAAGGATGTAGACAACAGTTTCATTGACATTGGGTATTACAATAATGAAGAGAGTTCTTCAATAACAAGGAAATACGAAGAATTTTCAACTTATGATAGTACCTGTGTTCCCATTGCAGTAGCAGAGACTTACACCAGTGAAGGTGGTGATGAGCAGAGTGTATGCACAGAAGTGGAATACAGAAAACGGGTAAGGAATATTCATGTTTGAAAATTTGTTTTAACTTGCACCTGCAAATGCAGTCTTGGAGACTCAACAGTAAATGTTAGCCCTTCTGTCATTTCTGCAATTTTACTTTCTTTCTTCTTCTAGTAGCTTCAAAATGCAAGAACTACCAAATAGTGTCAATTATTCAAAAAGAGTATGCATATCCACTTTTTCATTGTTCCCCTTATTTATAGCTATATGTCTGCTTCTATCTGTTTTGTTTCTGTTCTTTGTTGTCAGTTGTTAAATGGAGTTTGATCAGGACAGACATTCTTTCTTCTTGTCTCCTTTGCCTTATAGATGGCATCTGGATATTTTGAAAGGCAGGCCTGATGTTGTAGTGCTCATATATTGCTTCTTAGTTGTATGGAGGCCAAAGGGAATACAAGTAAAAGCTTCACCTTAAAAAACAAAATCATTTATAAGCTTTTTTGTTGTTGTTGTTGTTTCTGTTTTTTTTTTTTTTTTTTAATCCCCCATTCTCCTCTGTGATATTTTGGAATCACCTTTATATCTCTTGATTTTGTTGCACTGGGCAGGATTAAGTTTAAGACTTAGGCGCTTAAATACAAATACCTAAATACAGATTTCTGCATATGAATGAGACATTTATACTTCCATAGTCCAATAGTCAATAAGGTGCAATTCATTTGCCTAAACATAGACATTTAGGGACATTTGAGATGCTTCAGTTGTCTTTCACATGGGACTTGCAAATACGACACAAGAGCTATGGAAACTATTTTTGGCCAGTGATATGTAGCACCTCAGATGACATTAGGTATCAGCCACAATTAGATTACTCCATTTTGATATCTGAATCTCAAGATGAATTCCATCCTTTGTGCTTGATTTACCTACCCCCCCAGAGATGTCAAGTGCCATTTGAGGTGCTAGATTATCTCACACAGCTTCCAAATGCAGCTCCAAGAAGGTGTCTGTCAGTTCCTGTAGATTCTGTACTGTATTTAACTAAGCCATGTGTATGTCTTAGATACTCTTATGTATATTAAAAGCCATTGAGCAGTTTAAGGCAAGAAACTGAATGGAAAGCCTTTGTATCCTTACTGTATTCAGTAGGATCCCTTGCGGCATGTATGTATTACTTGTACGTTGCCCACTTCTGCACTTCATGTTTTCTCCCATTTGCTTTCTTGATTACTATTTCTTTTCCTTATTTTTGCTTTTTTATTCCCTCTAATGATGTGTTATATTTCCAATAATACGGAATTTTACCTGTGTGTGTGATGTGTCCTAATGAAATTCTGTTCACAACAGCAGTGTTACTTTTATTATATGTGATGTGATCGTCTAGATGATGTGAATGCTGGTTTGAGTATGGTGATCTGTCTGCATGAATGCATTTGAGTTCAGGATCATCAGGTCATCCTCTGAGATACTTATTCCCATGTAAATATTTTTTCCTATAGAAGGAGAAGGTAAGGGTGATAACTTCTAGTCTATTGACAATACTACAGCTTTGTATGAAACATCCAGTAGTAGTTTCAGCTCACCTCAGCAGACAAGGAGCTAAAGTTAATTTCTTTTAGAAGCATGCCTTATTCACAGGAAATAGTGATAACACGCAGCAGACTCCAGTATACCTTTTCTGTAATCTTTTGTCAGAAGGTGAACAAAAAGAAATGTTACTAAACCTTCTCAGACCTTTTACAAAAAGGAGGTACCAATAGAAAACAGCTTATGCAACGTAAGAAGGAGCTTCTTTGCAAGTTATTCACATAAAGCAAGGTAGAAAGCCTCTTTAAAAAGTAGCTTATGATTTTTAAGTCTTGTTAGACATTTCTGCTTATTTCTCCAAGCACTACATTCAAATACATATGAGATATTCTAAGATGTTCTTTTTTTTTCTTTTTCATAGGTAAAAGTGATGGTGTTAAGCGTATGGCAGTATGGGGTCTAGCTCATCTAAAAAACACAACCAAACGTGTGAGCAGCAAGCTCCGATGTAGCACCAGGCTGTGATTGCTATACTGTACCTAGATTAGCTTGTTAATAATTGTATTTTATGAATGTCTGTTGTGGTATGATTGCAAAATTGATATATTTTAAATCCATGAGAACAGGTATTTGGGCTCAAAGTGCAGTTACCTAGCATTATGCCAAGGCAAAAATGTCAAAAGCAGGTGCTGGTTTTGGTTGGATTGTCATATAGTCAGTGTCTAGGTAGAATACTGGAGTGCATTTCCTAGGTTTTTGGTTGCAAGGGGAGGCATCATCGTGGAGTATCTTTGGACAAATTCTCAAAGAAGCAGAAATTGCTGATCACCTTAGAATCATCAGTGGCTATTTGAAATATGTTTTGAATTGGCTTATGTGTTGTGTTATGTGTTGCCTGGATTTTGTGTTGGCAAAAGGACTGAGAGCTGATAGAGGGATCACTTAGCTCTTCTGTCTGTAACTAGAGACTATTGGGGTGCAGCTGCAAAGGCTGGGCCAGTTGATCAAAGCTTCATTGGATGCAGGAATCCATCAGTGGGATAAATGTACACCTTGAGAAATGATACATTTCCACAGTATTATCACAGGACCAAAGTGTTTGAAATTGAGGAAGAAACCGTTATTTTACATGCCTTTAAAGGATATCATTTAATTCTCTATAAAAAGACAGAAATGCTAAGTTTTGCGGATGCTATAGATTCTGTTAAAGAATTTTGACTTTAAGAATGACTCTCAGGAAGAAAAAGGTGGAACATCAACTGTTTTGCATTATTTCATGCAGGGAGACAGATTAAGACATAGAGAGCAGTGCCGGAGTTCAAGTGGCTTCAGTCAGATTTCTGGGACTTCAGAAACTCTGAGTGGCTTTTCAGAAACACACCACAAGAAAGAGCAAAAAGAGGTATTTATAACTTTTATCATCTTGTGGAATATGCTAGAGCTGAAAATTGTCACGATGGTTCACTTATTCAGCAATGACAGGACAAGCAGTTTCCAAATAGTAAGAAGTATAATTCATGCAGAAGATGGTGCATCTCTTTAAAGGTAATAGTAGTTTAAAACATGGAGGTTTGTGTCTCATGAACAGCTGTGGCTACCAGTGTAACTTAACGTATTATTTTCTAAAAAAATAATTGAACAGAAATTAAACAAGGACCACATTTCCTTTAAACTTATCTGATGCATACTCTTCAGTTTTATAGATAATTGTTTGCTGTCATCCTTGGATGCAAAAATTTGTTCTCTAGAAATGTTTCCCCCCAAAAACATACTTATGGTGTAGAAACTTTAGCTTATTCTAATGCACTGCAGTTCCACATAAAAAAAGATGAAGAATCATGGCTTGTCTCCAGAAAATTAAATGGAAGTTCAGTAACTCTGTATCACTATCTCCAAAAATCAAACCACTTTAAAATTTGCTGGTTTTAGATACAATTGTTCAAAGTTTTGTTTGTTATGAATTATTTAATTATATAAATGTAAATATTTAATATTAAAATATTAATATGGTCATAAATTATGATGATATATCATTATTATTACATTTCTGTCTATGTTGAAGATTCCCAATGATCTTAAGCTAGTGTAGACCAGCATGGCTGTCAAAAGAGACGGTCCTCACTTCTTCTGGCTTCTCATTCCTATTCCTATTCCCATGCCTTCCCTTTCCATGTCAGACAGGGCACTTATTCTTTTTGTCTGATAGATGGCTTTATTACTTTTTCCTTATGCTTGTTTTCTGCAATGTCTTTAGTTTTATAGGTGTGTAGGTAACCTACCAGAAACTACAGTTCCTTGAAATGTATAGACCACGTGTACATTTATTTTCTGCTAGGCTTCAAGCCTTGTGAGACATGGTCTGTATTTGTGAAAATGAAAAGAGGATTGGAGAGGCATGAAGCGGGGTAAAGCCTGAGTACTCCCACTATAGAAACTACAAAAGGAAAAACAAAAATCTCTATTTTAAAGTGATGGAGTGTATATACACTGTAACGCGAACATATCTGTATGAATGTTCAGGCGTCTCCACATTTAAAGAGTTTTGATTCTTAGTAGGCAAGTTCTCTTTTTGAAGATGCATTGCATATACATGTAAATATGCATAGGCATATTATATTCTATTCTCTTTTGTAAGAAAGAGGGGCAAGAGTCCAACATATCAATGTAGTCTGCACTTTTGCAACCTGTGCACTTGATACTAACAAGAATCAAGTATCAGAGTTCAGATAAACCTAAGTGAAGTTGTAACATACTGTAATCTCTTCTAAACCATTTTTCTTCCTGCAAGTCCAATGCAGATGACTAGAAGAAACCAAGAAGCCTGTTAAATTAAAGTCATGGAAACAAAGAATAGGGAACAGTCTTTTCTGTCCTATAGTTTGTAATTTTATTTTGGCAATTCAGCAACACTGGAATAATTTATATCTTTTTATATATATATTATACTAAGTATAATATATATGTTATTTGGGGCAGGGGGGAGTTTCATTTATTTAGACTATGGTGATGTTATTAAGGAAAAAACAAATAAATTCTCTTCTTTGCCCTTCTTCTGTGCAGAGATTTGATGTTGGTAGCTATTCTGAAGCCAGCACCGTGGATCCAGTTACTGTTATGGAGCTGTTTACCCAGTCTCAAAAATCATACCTACCAAAGGACTGTTTTGCAGAAAGTAAGAATCTTTTGTATATCACAGTGACACCAAATGAACCAGTATTCAAAGGTATCTGTTTGGAACATTTTCAAATTGACAGATACTGTTTGCCTGAGACACTTGTTTGTACACATAAAAACTCAAATAAATATACCTGAAGCCAGCACACAACTGAAGCAGGACTGGGATTCCTGAACACAGGCATTTAGTACTGTATGAAATGCCTGAGAGAGTACCCACAACAACTGCTTGGAGCTGGCAGAAATGACACAGGAACTGTAGGATATCCCAAAGAGCCTAAAATGGATCTAAACACCTGTGCTTAGGCAGCAAAATGCCATCTTTGTAGTGTGCTTCAGTCTTATGTTGAGATACCAGACTACAGGTACCTGTATATGAGTGAGGGCACTTAAATGCTTCTGAAGGGGCAGCTGGAGGTCAGCCAGGATATTTCACTTCAACTGTATTTGTCTGAGCTCCCAATACAGTGGGTGAATATCCAGTCAATACAGCTAATGGAATTCAGAAGACTGTACAGCTCATCCCAATGTGGACACCTACATTTGTTTGTCTGATCTGCTCCTTAGACTGCATAGACTCTGATGTTTCAATCCTGTTGCTTTTAGAGATGAGTGAAGAAGGGTGTTTCTGGTGCAAAATAGTGAACAGAATGTAGTTGTAACATCTCTGTGGTGCAATCAAGTGAAGTAATCAGAAAAATAATAATTTACTAAACCACTAGTAAGGTAGTATGTCTTTTCAAAGCAAAAATATTAAATGCAGAGAATAAAATTAGCATTTTTTTTTATATAGAAGTGATAGATTTTTAGATGAAATCCTTGCAGAGGGGCTTGTGTGCACAAGCGCTTCTCTGCTTTTACCATGTATGAGCGGCTCTATTAAAAGTGATTACTTCTCTCTACAAATTTTGTCTTTTCTTTGTCTTTAGAGCTTTTCAGCCACAGCAACAAACATGGGGAAAACAGTATGTTCTTTGTACAGTCTGCAGAAGCTCATTTTAAGATGCCCTACACTTTTTATCTCCTATGGCTTCACATTTTCCATAAAACCAATATGCTGTTCTTTTTCTTTTCAGGTTGTGTCGAGTGTTCTCCATGCTGTATGGTGGATATCACGAAGTTTCCAGGCAGCACTTGGTGGAAATTTAGAAAAACCTGCTACAAAATTGTCAAACATAGCTGGTTTGAAAATTTTATCATTTTTGTGATAATACTGAGCAGTGCAGCACTGGTAAATTTAATTTAATTTCTCAAACTTTGAATGGAGAGTTGTCAGTAAAGGAAAAGAATTCTATATTATATTTCATTTATTTCTTCTTTTCTTCTAGATAAGAGTATAATAAACTTATGCCTTAATAGTTACAAGGTTCTCCTGCATTTGTCTAAGATGCTTAAATGTATGGAATATTAGTCCTTTTCATAGTTCTTCATGGAACTACTCATGTGCTTAACTGGGAGGCTAAACCAGGGGCTGAAATTACTTATGAAAGCTTAAAAAATATGTGTACCTCCAAATTTGTAAAGCAGACTAATGGCCCAATAAAAAAATTAGATTTGAAATCATCCAGTGCAGAAGTTTTACCAGATGGATAGTAACTATAAATAAGAGTGGCTGTACTCTGTGTTTTGTCGGTAGGAATATAAAACAGAAACACAGCAGTGATTTTATTTGAGTTTATCGTTTTGGGTCTCACTTGATCTAAACACCTGCTTATGCTCTAGCTCCCCTGTATCAGCAACTATTAGACTGGGTTTAGCACATCATTGATACAGGGGAGCAAATCAGGCCTGCTATTATGTCTAAACAAACATCTTCTCCCAGAGCACTGGGGACACATAGCAGAGGCACTCAGATGTTTCTGCAAGAGACGTTTAATGTCACATTAAACACGTGACAGGCGATGATAACCTGTAACTATTAAGGCCTGCTGTAGCTGAGCTGATCTGTGCAAAATCTTTGAGGTGTCTTGCTCCCATGCTCCCCTGAACCGAAGTTCTGTGCAGTCTGGGTCAGCCTCTGGTGTGACACAGCCTGCTATTCCCTTGAAGGGTGTTGCCTGTTAATGAACTTTAAAAAAAATAAATAGAGAATAAGAGATTTCACAGTCAGGTAAGGAGTTGTTAAGTGAAGAGGTGATACAGATTGAAACTGGATATGGGCTAAAGCTTTGACACCCTCTGTTTGATTCCTGACCTTCGTCACAGACCGTAGCCATGTGACTTTGGGCAACTGAATTAATCTCTCTGCACTTCATTTTCTCTTCTATAAAATAAAGACATTGTGTTCTGGCATCCCAAGGATGTGAGATGGTGTATTCCTCTTCAGAGGACACACTCTTAAATTGCTCATTTAAACTTTTTACTTGTCTCATGGCAAGAAATAAGATGGTAAGTTAGCAGCTGCAGATGCAGTGTCAGAGAGAGAGACGCTGTTCTGATTGAGGATAAGAGAATGGGAAGTTGCTAAATGCCCTGATGTACTCTAGAGTGACACTGAACTCTCAAGACAGTGTGTGGAAGAGGAGAGAAAAACAAGAGGAGATTGAGTAATTTATACCTAGGAATTGAAGGATGTGTGAAAGGGTGTGGTACAGGGTGGCTTCTGATATATCTGTATAAGTAAGAAAATTTTTAAGTAAAAGTAACTACAGACATGGATTGGGAAGGGGGGAATTAGTGTGGTGGGAACGAATGGACAGGTTACTAGAAATGTTGGCCACAAAAGAGATGTAAAGTGGAGATGGAGCTATAAGGTAGGGAAGAAATGGATGAAAGGAAGAATAGAGACATTGCCAGAGGCTTGGTGAGGAAATAATGCAGCTGTTAAAAGGAATTGGGAATAGACTGGCAATATCAATAACATACTAAATTAGCAAGATGGCAAATCTATTAAAGACAAGTGAATAAGACAGGTTGCCTTATTAGAGAAGTTGTGGATGCCCCATGCCTGGAAATGTTCAAGGCCAGGTTGGATGGGGATTTGGGCAACCTGACTTAGTGGGAGGTGTCCCTGCTCATGACAGGGCGTTGGAACTGGATGGTCCTTAAGGTCCCTTCCAACGCAAACCGTTCTGTGAAGACAATGAAGTAACCTAGCACAATCACTAAAACATTTTCCTAAATGCTTACTGACAGCAAAGTAATGTTAGGGTTTTTGTGAAAAATGTGAAACTCCAGGAATGAACAGATGTTTTGTTTTTTTCCTATCTGTATTACAACTCCACAGACTGACTTAAGATGGCTGCTTTGGAAGGTCTAGGCTTGAAAGAGAGTGAATAATGTGTTTAATTTAAACTTTATTATGAAGAATTTTAGACCTTCAAAATTATCCACATATTTGGGAAGCTAAGATTTTTTGGTAGCCACATTGGACCCTCATTGGATTTTTTTTTTAAAGAATTGTAGAGCATAAATAACCCTAAGTATGTGATTTTCACTTGAAAATGAGAGTGTAGTTATTTTACAGTTTAGATTTTTACTTCCAAGTATAAAACTAAGTGGGTTTTGCCAATAATTTAACATGAAATGGTTATAATAAACCAAACTGTATATTCTTCTGCAATATAAAAATAATTTACCATAAAACTACTCAAAGTTTTAAACTGAAAAATTCTGAAATTCCAGGCGTTTGAAGATATTAACCTTGAGAAGAGAAAAACAGTTAAAATGCTCCTAGAGTATGCTGATAGAATATTTACTTACATCTTTCTCATGGAGATGCTTCTGAAATGGATAGCTTATGGTTTGCACAGTTATTTCACAAATAGCTGGTGTTGGCTCGACTTCATCATTGTATGTGTAAGTATTATACTTAACTTGTCTTATATTTTGAATTTTGATATTTTCTATATAAAGAACTACATGTGAAATTGGCTTATGATTAAACACAAATGTAAAAGACAGTTTCCAAAAGCTGAGAAGAATTGCAATCAAAAGTCACTGTAGGACAAATTTAAATGGAAATTGTAGGTAATATTTAGAAGTTTCTTTAAAAAAATATATCAAGTATTACTGTTGAGGACCATGTCGGTTATATAAACCTTTTCCAGCATAGAGAGAGACTGCAATTAGCAATCAGAAATGAAATTAAGATAAGTTAATTAAGATGATAGAAAAATGTGAAGGTGCTGGGTAGCTCCAGCATTCAGAAACAGAAAAAAAAGGTAGAGTTACTTACTTAAAGGAGAAGAAATTTAGGTGATAAAGGCAGCTGAAAAGTATTGTTGGAAAAATCATTTGTCAAAGAGTTAAAGAGGTTAAGAGTTGAATGTTCTGTGAAGAAATCCTGGCAATACTTTATGTAACTATGAAGAGAAATACTGAAATCATCAATAGTGAGATGAAAGAGGTACAGTTTTCAATGTATACATATTTATTCTGAATCCAGACAAACTTAAATAATATAATCTTGTCATATAAGAACAAAATATTTTTTTGTCAACAACACACTTGGAAGATACTGAAATTAAATATTTTAAAATAAAGACATCTAAATAACTGGCTTCCAAGAACATCAGAGTAGCTGTTGATAAGCTCTCTGAATATTTAGTATTGAAACTTGTGAATACTAAGAAATTTCAACAGAAAAATCTAATACTATGACTATTCAAAAAGAATATAAAGCATGGCCCTAGCAATTACATCTGTAATTACATCTGTAATTTTCATGGCAATACTGACCAAAACAGGGGAAGAGCATGAAAATGTCCAATAGCTAGACAGTAAGATAAAAATTCAAATAGGAAGGAAGAAGCAAATTACGAACAGGGTGGTGGGGAATCCCTAATTATTGAAGGATTTTTTCTAACGTTTTCAGTTTATTTTCTGTTTTATGAAGATCTAAAATCAAGACCGGATGTCTTTTTAAAAATATATATTTTTTTCTGAAATACTATCTTAAGTTATATTCATGATGAGGAATTACTGGATGCACTTCTGAGAATAATTATAAAGAAAACGAGAATAATTTATTTGAATAATCCTTTCTAGCCTTGTTAGTGTATGACATTACCATAGTTACCAATGTGTTTGTTATACTGACATTCTGAAGTATTATATGAACTGATCTTGAAAAAAAAATTAATTGGAATGAAAGAAAGCCATTATTTCAAAAATATCAGAAAAGACTGATGTGAAATTATATCACAATAACTTTGAGTGTGTATTTTCTGCATTTGATTTACTAGTCAAAGATAGTATCACATTTGGTCTGTGATTGTCTACTGACACAAATAAAATAAACTTTTTTTTATGCCAGTTAATAATCTCAGTTTCAATTCTATGATCACAGCTTTCATGTGTTTCCTGGGGACTAAGTTCTGTTTCCCAAGAAAAATCACATTGTTCCCATGGGAGTGCCCTGAAATCTCTCAGGACACTGAGGGCACTGAGGCCTCTACGAGCTTTGTCAAGATTTGAAGGGATAAAGGTAAGGATACTGGGAGGGGTGTGCATATTTTGTAATAGCTGCATTTGAAGTTTCTATACAAGTTACAACGTAGATCTCTGTTTGGGGACTTGAAATAGCATTAAGATGGTTCAGATTTTCTGCTTACATCATATGGTTTTTATTTCAAAATAATTTCACAGAAATATATAAATACAATTGAAACACGGAAATTAATTATCATGTGCTACCAGAAGGAATTATTGTATATAGCAATGTGAACACTGGAACGTTTTTCCATGTTTCCACAGTTTCAGTACAATTTTTAGAACAAATTAAAACAGACTTTAAAAAAAAAAAATCTTGTACATTTCTGAAACTCACTCTTTGGTTTAACTTAGATATGGAAAAATTTCATCCAATGTACTTGGCAAATTCTTCTGAAAAAAAAAAAGAATATGCTTGAACAAAAATAGGAACCATTTCTAATGACTTCTTAATTGAAAAGAGGCTGTATGTGCAGTTATTACACAAAAAAAAACCAAAACTGTAATGCAAGGAAGAAACCTGTGCTGTGGTTGTATAATTTATCAATCTCTATGGCGTAAGAAGTGTAGTAACCAAAGTTCTTTCTTATTTTTTTCTCATTGCCTGAGGCAAGAAGTTGGGACCTGGAAAAACTGATTCACTACTTCATTGCTTCAGCTGAAGCTATTCATTTTTTGTAACTCCTTTTCATAATTCCCCTTCTTTAGACTGCTGTGATTGTATCAACTCATCTTGATAGTTATCTCTGGATAGGCTCCCTGCTCACATCCCACCTTTCAGGTTCTTCAGGGTGAATCTGAAAGAGAACAATCCTTTGCAGGTTTAAATCGTGTGGGATTTTCTTAACAGGAGGGGGGATTCTTCTAATTTAACTTTAAAAATTGCTCTGAGCAGGATGTTTGGAATTTTTAAAGTCAATGGGAAGAAATAGAAGATGATATAATGTAATTCACCTGACTGATGTTAGATTACAGAATGTGATAAGACACTAAAGTCAGGTCCTGGGATGGATATGAAGCAAAGCCTCCTCGAAGCCATGGACAAGAAATTGGTTAGAAACAGCCAGTGTGAATTTATGAAGGGTAGTTCTTGCCTCTCAAACCTGATTGTCTTCTATGATGAGATGGCTGAGGGAGGGAAGAGCCATCCACAGTCTCATATGTAGGTTATATAAGGTTTGGGTAGGTGAACTGTAAGGTAGGCAGAAAACTGGCTGAACTGCCAAGTTCAATGTCTTGCACCTGAGCCAGAATCATTGCATGTAACTGTGGCACTGAATAATGAGCGATTTTGCAGGGAAGGACCTGGGGTGGGCAGCACATTAAGTGTCAGTCAGCAGACCAACGAAGACGACCTGTCACACATCAGGCTGTATGAGGACAACTCTGGGCAGTACATGCAGGCAATTCACTCATATGTTTTTGACATTTATGAGACTGAATCCAGAGTATCGTATCTAGTTTTGGGCTCCCCGGTGTAAGAAAGATACTAACATACTGGAGAGTGTCCAGTGAAGGGCCACCAAGATGGTCGGGGGCTGGAGAGGAGAGGCTGACAGAGCGGAGCGTATTCTGTCTGGGAAAGAGAAGGTTAAAGGGAGAATCTAACTGGGAACTAATTAGATAATGGAACTAATTGTTGTCTTTAATTACCTAATGAGAGGTTATACAGGAAATGGAACTAGTTTTCTGATAGGACCACACTGGGAAAATTAGAATGAGTTGGCAGTGAGGGATATTCTGATTAGATCAAAAAATCATAGTGTGGGTGTATAATGTTGGAATAGGTTGCCCAGAGAGGTTGTTGAATCTCCATCCTTGGAAAAAATTAGAATTTGACTGGACAAGATCCTGAGCAACTTGATCTAGATTGGAACAGTTCATAGAATCATAGAATATCCTGAGTTGGAAGGGACCCATAAGGATCATTGGGTCCAACTCCTGGCACTACACAGGTCTGCCCAAAAATTCAGACCATATGACTAAGAGCACAGTCCAAGTGCTTCTTAAACTCCAATAGGTTTGGTGCCGTAACAGTTGATCTGTGTTTCTAGTGTATTGTGTATTTCTAGTGAATAATGCACAATACCAGGATAAAAGGCTTGGAATTTTCTCAGAGTGATAGCAGTGAAACATTTCTGGAGAGATTTTCCCTATGGTGCACCACAGAGGGGTGAGAAAGGCTGAAAAGAAGTAGACAATAGTCCTCAAATTCCTACTGGCAACAACCATAGTCCTGCTTGTCAGCATTAATATTCTGGATTCCTGAATGTGAGTTCTTATCACTGCTGGTGTCAGGTCCCCTGATGTTACCAGCAGAGACATCAAAAGCTGGAATCTCATTTTCAGTGGTATCATTTCTGGAAGAGGTCTGCTGCTTATCACAGCTCTGTATTCACCTTGTCCTCAAGCAAACCTAAACAAAGGAGGAGTGCTAACCAAAAAAATTCAATCATCTTTGGAAGCCAGACTTCTTTACTTCAGTGTACTTGTATGCAGTTAGTTTCCAGTGGTTATTGCGTCAGGTTCATTTTGTTATGGAGGACAAGCTGTTGTTCTCTTACAAAACTCTTCCAAGATAAGTAAGGATTATTTATGATGTAGTATGTGCAGATCATTCTCCTGTAATTGCTTTTTAGAGTCCATAGCTACCACAGACTTTTTTTTTTCTTTTTCTGTATTTGTTTTACTCGAGGATAATTCTGGTTGCCATCTGTTTTACTTCTTCAGAATACAATATAGATACCACAGAATTACATGTTAAGATGAGCTTGATGTTGGGCTGAAGACTGGCTTTAAATATGTCACCTGCTAGTTATTATATGGGTGAGAATCTGCAATAATAGAAAAGAAAAAAATAAGTGGTTTTTTTTTTTTTTTTGAGATGTTCTATTGAATGTGAAAAATTCATTCTTTTCATTAATTTTATTTATTTAAGGTTGTTGTGAATGCACTCTTGGGAGCTATCCCCTCAATCCTGAACGTTTTACTCGTCTGTGTTGTCTTCTGGCTCCTGTTTAACATTGTAGGAGTAAAACTACTTGGAAAAAAATTTTGGAAATGCACACTCGAGATACGAAATACCACTCACATTAAAAACAAAACTGACTGTTATGCCCATCATGGAACATGGGTGAATAATGCTGTAAACTTTGATCATGTTGGAATGGGATACTTGGCTCTTCTCCAAGTGGTGAGTTCTATAAAAACATGCTCAGTTTCAATTTCTTCAAAGAAAGGGCAGGCCAACCACAGGATACCACTGCACTTCTGTTTATCTCACTGAAATTGGGGATTTTTTTAACATAAATAAATATTTTTCATATCTATAAGCTGCTCAGTTCCTCATAAAGAGCACTTTAGCATATGCAACTTTGTGTTAAAATCAAGCGCTGTTTCATGGCTTTTTGATTTTGTTTTAATTTTGATGAGCATACTAAGCTTGAAACGGTCTTCATGTTATTGGATTTAGATTAGTCTCATTTTCTTTAAAATTAAAAGTTAGTCCCACACTGGGTAAGAGAGAAAAAGCACAATGGTGTTTGTTTATGTTTCTATATTTTCTGTTATTACATAAGTCATGAAGTGTATGGACGCTAATTTACTGATCTTCCTAGTACTACAACAAAGGAGACAGAAGCACTTTTTAAAGTGGTTGTAATCCTCATGTCCTATTTAGATGAAGTTCTTTGAACTATATTGTCCACAGCCTTCTAGAATTCTGCAGAATTGATAAAAATTGCATGAAGAAATCATTTGCTGTTTGTCTTAGAACTTGTTTTCTTCCTTTTTGGATATATTTGCTAATTGAACTGAAACTTTTACTTTTTTTCCAAGAAGTACAGAATTTAAAAAATAAGTGGTTTAAAAAGAGTGAACGATAAAAGACATCAGGGTTCACACACACACACACACACATTTTTTTTTTTGAAGGACATAATATATTTTTTTCTGTTTACTAAACTCCAGTGAATCATACAGCCAAGCAGATCTTTAGAACATTTTTGTAGTACACTGCTCACTTTTCCTCAACAGTTAACACATTTATATTAGCTCTACCTCATATTTTTTTAATTATTTTATTTTAATGAGAATAAACTTAATAATGCAATTATTTTTTAGGCAACTTTTAAAGGATGGATGGACATTATGTATGCAGCAGTGGATTCACGTGAGGTACGTCACTAAAATGAAATTAACTTCTTTTCCCTTTCCTTCTTTCCTTTTTTTATACTTACAATTAATTTTTTCAGCTTTGTTTGCATTATCTAGTCAGAAATACATGCAGATGAATGCTTCAAGCTTTGTAGTGAAACAATAATCCTTGGAATACCAAATACCTGGAACTTAGATGAAAGAAAACTGGTCAAAATATTGATGCCACATAAAAGCGTACTATATCAAGAATGCAAGGGCAAGATGTTGCAAGTTTTATACGAGTCTTTTTGGGGAACAGAATTGAGAAGGTCTTGGAAGGATTATGCCTCTGAAGCAAATTTCTTTCTTTTTTTAAATGTATAAAGTAGCATTAAAACTGCATGCATGTTCAGCAGGTATTTCTGGAGGTTTCTTCTCTATGTTTGATACTCTTACTATTTCTTCCCCGTTTCTGTGTGCTGTTTCTCACTCTCACTAGTACAGTGTGTTTTAACTTTCACATGTTTAATTTCATTTGCCTTTTCCTTATTCATGCATGTACTAATTGTGAAGTAGCTGCTAATTAAAAATAAGGTCATTCCTTGTAGGGCTGTTCATAGTGGGCTGGCATTTTAAAAATGCTTCTTGTCTGGGGTAGTGTTCAAGAGGGTGACAGTTCACCAAAATGTTTTAGCCTGAGTTGTTTTTCTCATCTAGGCATTCACAGTATTCCTTCTGATGGGAACTATCTATCTATTATTTAAGAGTAAGAATTTGCTAGAGCAAGGTTTGGCTATGCGTCTTCATTTGTAATTATCTTTGCATACAGTCACAAGACAGAAAAAGACAGTTGTTCTACTTGTACATGTAAGTAAAGGTTTAAATATACATAAATAATGTATTGATCCTGATGATGAAAAGATTGGTTATTATAAATGGGAAATGACAAAGCTGTTACTATAGCGTTTTTACTAATATTGTTTTCCTGTTTTGATTTTTTTTTTAACAGATAGATGAACAGCCAAGCTTTGAAGCATTCTTACCCATGTATATGTATTTTGTGATTTTTATTATTTTTGGATCTTTCTTCATGCTGAACCTTTTCATTGGAGTGGTTATCAGCAATTTTAACAAACAAAGGAAAAAGATAAGTACTGTATGAACTAATTCAGGGCCTCTTGTAATCCCAGTTTGATTAAGTGTATGCTAGCTTGACATCTAGATATCTAACATTTTCAGATAACTATTTGACTGGAGAAATTTAAAATAATATTTGGTTTCATATTTCAGGTTTTGAAAATAGGATTATCATTGCCAGCTCATGCTTAGGCGTTATTTGGTATTTTTCCTCAAAGCTTTTAGTAATTTACCTGTAAGTCCTATTTTCATGATAGGTCCTTAATTTGTTCTAAGTGAGAGGATGGGGAGCAGGAAATGGATAGGTCTAGAGAAGTAAAAGAAAAGTGTTATATAGACTTTGCTACAGCAGACTGGAATTCTTTTCTTCTGCTTTGGAGATTCTCTTTAGTGAACAGAATAACTCTTTTTGCTGAGTTAGTAAAAAACTAACAAATGTGATAAGGATAGTCGAAACCCATGACTGCTAATGGGAGAAGTAGCCACTGCTTTCCTGGTAAAGAAACTTGAAAAGATCTTGTTAATCAGAACTTCTAAACTAGCTACATTGTAAAATAGTGGTCTTCAATAAATTACTCTGCAGATTAATTTACTGGGGTTTTAAAAAAAATCTGTGGTGAGATCCATGCCATGGCCCCAGAAAGACAGCTAAGCATTTCTTAAAGCCCACAAAATAGTGATTGATTGCTTCCTCTCCTCATAGTTGTTAGATTACCTATTATTTTTATTCATTAAGAAATTGAAGGAAAAATCTTGGATTGGAAAACACAGCCAGAGAAAAACAACAGCCAGCCTTCCCTGGTATATTTCAGCTTCTTTGTGCCACAAGATAATACAAAGCATCTAGAGCCTTATTTATTATCAAGCTTATATGTCGATTGAGTTCTCTTTCTGATTCATTTAGGGACTGAATGTGTCCAGAATATTAACGGCAGTTGAGTCAATTAATCCACTTGGAAGTCTTAAAACAAGCAAGCATTTTGCTCATTAAAATTATACCACAAAAGCATACCAATAGGAGGTTTACAATTTCAGGGTGCACGTCTGGAAGGCAGAATCTCCACAGGAGCAATTTAATTATTTCCATAGGCTGACTTACACACCAAGTGTCAAAGAAATACTGCCTTAGGTAGAGATAGATTAAAAAATAAGGCACACAAGATTTTCTTCTGCTCTCTGCACTTGAACAGAGAAAGGATATGTAGGGGCTGAGGAAAAACAGTCCAGCTTCACCATAATGATTTCCTTTTACAACAAAGTGCCAGTTTTCATGGTCCCAACAGACAGAAACAATGCTGGTTAACTAGCTGATGAGCCTAAATATTTACTAGAAGTTGATGTGGATGCAACACTTTTTTCTGAGTACATGCTGTAAGCGTGCATTTTTTTTTCTTTTTTTTCATTTATTTGCTGCTTCTTGGGGGTTTTCATTGTGATTCATTCTAATGAATTTAAATTGAATTTTCAGAGGACTTGCTGGAGTGATTGGAAGTGCAGATGCCCTACAAAACATTGTTACATGTTTGTTTTACAAAATGCTAGTCATTGAATGATTTTATGATGGCTTCTCCTGGATACTTGGTTCAAAGTGATTACTAAGTAATCCAGATGTCGTAGATGGTAATAGGAAAAGTACCAGAAATTTGTAATAAAGAAAATCCCGTAGAACTTGGTCCCAGTGTGCTTATTCATAAAAGGTTCTCACAGTTGAGGAATCTGACTCAGGAATACTGAGTGGACTTGATCTTCACAATCAAACCCTGATCATTTTTTTCAGTACACCTTTTCAAAGAACAAGGGGAAAAGGAAAAATACTGAAGGAACATTAATTTTCTGTCTCTGTTACATCCCACTTACAACAGCTGTAATTTACTTTTTTTTTTATTTTCCTTTACATAAACTTGCTGGTGCTTAAACTTCTACTGAACAATGGTATTCTTTCCCTTTACTTAGGTGGAAAAGATCTATTTTTGACTGAGGAACAGAAAAAGTACTACAATGCCCTAAAAAAACTTGGATCCAAGAAACCTCAAAAACCTATCCCAAGACCATTGGTGAGACTATCCTAAATAGAATGTGGTAGAAAACATAAAGATGGTGACCATATTTAAACCAAGCAACCAGGCATCTGGAAGTAAAGTTACAAGTTAGAGATGATCATTGTCATAATTCTATATAGTATTCTTTATAGATTACTCTCTTTTTCTTAATTCCATCTAATGCAGCCTTTCTTTGTGGGTATTAATGTAAGGCAACTTACAGCCTTTTTACCACCTATTCAAATGTACAGCCTATTTATAAAAGTTTCATATTAAGTATTTGCTATTCATAACACGATCTTGGTTATTTACATTGCATGATGTTGCTTCTCCAACTAGATTGGATTATTGCAGGAGAATTAATAGGGAGTAGTACATGCTGCATGGGTGTTATTTACTTTTAAATCATCTTACACTTCAGTTTCAGTAGTTTCTTACTTTTAATTCCAGGCCTGTGTTCACACGTTAACTATTCAGAGTTTTTCTTGCTTTTAATTTGAATCATTTATAGTAAAATGTCTGTTTCAATAAGTATTTCTATAACAAGAGCAATCACAATGTACTCTGAATGTTTTCCTGCTGTATAATTTTTTCTAAGGAAATATAGTTGCGTGATACCTGAAAATACTTGGCCAAGTACTGAGTGTTTTCTTTGAATGTCTAAAGAAATCACCTAAAAATGCTTCTAGTACCTTATTGTTAAACTTATATTCTCTTAAATTCCCTTTCTAAGCAAAAATTGCTGATTAACTCTTGAATCGTGCCTAGGTCTTAGAAGTAGCATTAATCAGTTCTCTCTCTCTCCACAGAATGTGTTCCAAGGATGTCTCTTTGATATAGTATCACACAAAGCATTTGACATTAGTATTGTGACTCTCATCTGTCTAAATATGGTTGTTATGATGGCAGAAAATGACAATGAAGAGGTCAAGAATGTTCTTAAAATGATCAACTATTTTTTTGTGGCAATATTTACCGGGGAATGTGTCATAAAAATACTAGCCCTGCGACATTACTTCTTCACCAGCGGCTGGAACATATTTGATTTAGTTGTTGTGGTCCTCTCACTAGCTAGTAAGTATCAACTGTTAATAGTGTGTCTTACCAGTACTAAGCCAAATTTCAGTATGAAGTAACTACTTACGTATATCTGATAAACAAATTTCAGATCATAGAATCATAGAATGGCATGGGTTGAAAAGGACCTTAAAGATCATCTAGTTTCAACCCCCCTGCTCTGGGCAGGGTTGCCAACTACTAGAGCAGGCTGCCCAGCGCCACATCCAGCCTGGCCTTGAATGCCTCCAGGGATGGGGCATCCACAACCGCTCTGGGCAACCTGTTCCAGTGCCTCACCACCCTCTGAGTGAAAAACTTCCTCCTAATATCCAACCTAAATCTCCCCTGTCTTACTTTGAAACCATTCCCCCTTGTCCTATCACTATCAACGTGTGTAAACAGGCGTTCCCCCTCCTGTTTATACGCTCCCTTCAGGTACTGGAAGGCGGCAATGAGGTCTCCCCGGAGCCTTCTCTTCTCCAAGCTAAACAAGCCCAGTTCTCTCAACCTTTCTTCATAGGAGAGGTG